>JACBWV010000084.1:634504-690585 GCA_013435795.1 Chlamydomonas sp. ICE-L
CATTCGACAGCAGATTGGCTGCACTGGAAAGATTAAAGCTCGAATAACCTGACATATGCTCTTAGTCCCTCTTGCGATACCATGCTAGATCAACCTGACAGTTAAAGTCCCAAGTTTTCCCAGATATTTATTGATTGCACTATCGTATACTGCTTTCTTCATATTGTCAGCTTTCATCAGTGACTCCTGCAGGAATATTCTTAGACCTATACTGTGTCTTTCCAGGATGGCATGGTTCAGCTGCCCTCTTCATCCGCTACACCTGCCAGCTAAGTTTATCCTCCAAGCATGTTACAAAGAAAAGATCATGAAGCTTACAAAGACACGAGAGCTACGCGAACCAATCTGTTCTATGTGGGCTTTAGAAATCACCAGAGGTGGAACTGCGCGGACCCTGCACATCTGCAGGACAGGTCACTAAGACCGCACTCAAGGCACAAAGCCTGCTCACTAGAGCCCAACAGGCAATCTCAGGTCCCATACCACTGAGCCTGATGCTCATCCTCCCTTATCCGTGAAAAGGCCACAACAGACTCTGGCCTTCCCTTGCCCAGATTGTAGGATTCCCTCAACTACCTGGCAGTCAACAACCAGATGCCTGACATTGCACAAGCTGTCAACAGATTGGCAGGCCACAGTGTCACCCCTCCATGATCCACATGGGAAGCTGACACAGTATCTCAATACCTGTCCAACAACCTGACATGGGATCACCACACCACTCCAAGAAACTCCTCATGGTTACTGGACTATGACGCAACATGCGCAACTGCCCTATCACAAGGAAGTCCACACAGGCTATGTCTTCCTCAACAAGGGGGAGCCATCTCAGGGCATCAAAATCCAAGCATCTGCTATGCCTGTCCACCAAAGAAGCTGAGTTCATGGCAGCTACCTCTGCATCCCAAGAAGGATTTGTGGTTGAGGAAACGCCAATTCTTGCCACAGGGGTTACACATGCCCCCCTGCACTCACCATAATGGTGACAACCAAGAGGCAACTCAGTGCATGGAACAAAGAGAATGCTCTCCTACCAGGCTTCTAAGCATATGTAAACAAGAGTCCAACTTCTCAAAGAGGCACAACCAAGAAAGAAGGCATAAAGCGCAAACTTGGATTCCCCCACTGCTGCCAACATGGACCTGAAATGCTCACCAAAGCCCTGCCCAGGTCCAGTCTGTGCATTCAGACAGCAGATTGGCTTGCAATGGAGAAAGCACATACTCTAACTAACCTTGACGTAATGCCTCTAGTAAGCCCCTCTCGCATACCATGCTAGATTATCATGACAGTTAAAGTCAAGTTTCCCCTAGAGATGTATTGATTGCACTCTTTTTACTGCTTTCTTGTATTTACGTTCAGTTCATCAGGACTCCTGCAGGCATAGTTCTTAGACCGTATGCCTGGTCTATTTCCAGGTAGCTGCGTTCAGCTGCTCTTCAATCAGTACCCTTCCAGCTAATTTTATCCTCCAGCAGTACAAGAAACGATCTATTGAAGCTTTTACCAAGACAAGAGATCTTGAAAGAACCAACTGTCTTTGTGGCTATGAAATCACCAAGGTGAACGTGGAACCTGCCCATCTGCCAGTCCAGTCACTCAAGACCGCTCAAGGCACACAGCATGCTCCCTGAGCCAACAAGCACCGGTTGCCCCATCCGCATGCAGCCTGATGCTCCCTCCCTTATCCGGAAAAAGGACACCAACCAGACTCTGCCTCACCTTACCCAGATTGTAGGATCCCTCAACTACTCTACACAAGTCAAATCACCAACCTGACATGGCACAAGCCTGTCCACAAGATTGGCCAGGCACAGTGCCACTCACCCCCTATCCATGATTAACATGGAAGCTGCCACAGGTATACTCAAATTTACTGTCCAACAACACCGACCATGGCGAAAACCTACACCCACCCAAGAAAAAATCACTTAACTGCTACTGTTGACTTGACCATGCTGCCTGCCCTATAACAAGGAAGTCCACAAAAGGCTATGCTTCCTCAACCAAGGGGGAGCCATCTCATGGGCATCCAAATCCAGCATCATGCGACTGCATGTCCAACACAGAAGCTGAGTTCATGGCAGCTACCTCTGCATACCAAGAGGAATGGGTTGAGGAACTGCAATTCTTGCCACAGGTACATGCCCCCGGCACTCACCGATTAATGGTGACCACAAGCTGCACTCGTGCATGGAACCAAGAGAAAAGAAGCTCTCCTCCAGGCTCAAGCAATGGAAAAGTTCCACTTCCTCAAGACGCTAATCCAAGAAAGAAGGCAATCAAGCTCCAACGGATTCCCCACTGCTGCAACATGGCGACCTGCTCACAAAGCTGCCAAGGTGTCCATCCCAGTAGAGTGCAATTCAGACCCGCCGATTGGCGCGGCACTGGGAAAGCAAGATAAGCTCGACTCACCTTGCACATATGCCGCCTGTAGACCCTCTAGATACCATGCTCGATTTCCCATGAAGTTTAAAGTACAAGTTTTCCCTAGATATTTTATGATTTGCGACACTGCTGTTAGTATTCTGACTTTCTTCTATTTAGTTCAGATTTCATAAGTGGGACTCCTCAGGGTTATTCTTAGACCTATCATGTCTTGTCACATGTAGCTGGTTCAGCCTGCCCCTCGGCAATCAGTCACACTAGCCAGCCTAAGTTTAGCCTCAGCTAGTACAAAGAAACAAGATCATGAAGCTCTCCAAGACAAGAGATATTGCGAGAACCATCTGGCTTGGGGGCTATGAAACACAGAGGTCGGAACTGCTGCGAACCTGCACATCTGCCAGTCCAGTTCACTCAAGACTGCCCGTCAAGGCACACAGCATGGCCCGGAGACCAAACCGCACCAGGTTTCCCCATACCCACTGCAGCCTGATGCTCCCATATCACCCTTACTCCCTGGAAAAGGAAACACCAGACTCTGGCCTATCCCCTTGCCCAGCTTGTAGAGGATTACCACTATAACTACTGGCAGGTCAACAACAGAGACCGACGATGCAAAGCTGTTCAACAGATTGCCGGGCACATGCCATCGCCCTCATGATCACATTGGGAGCGGCACAGGGTGTGATATCCAAGTCAAAACCCTGTCCAAATCACCACACTGACCATGGGATCACATACACCCACTACCAGAAATAACTCGTACTGGCTATCGCATAGAACCATAATGGACATGCTGCCGCCTATCACAAGGAAGTCCACACAGGCTATTGTCTTCCTCAACCAAGGGGGGAGCATCTCAGGGCCTCCAAAATCCCAAGCATGGCACTGAATGTCCAATGTCCATACAACCCAGACAGTGAGTTCATGCAAGCACCTATTGCATCCCACGAAGAGAATTGTGGTTGAGGAAACTGCAATTGATTTTACGCCCACAAGGTAACCATGACCACTGCACTCACACCAATTAATGTATGGTGACAACCAAGACTGACACTAGGTGCATGGAACAAGAGAAGCTCTCCCTGCCCCGGCTTCTAGAGCATATGGAACAAGATTCCACTTCATCAAAGAAGCAATCAAGAAAGAAGGCACAGCTCAAAGTGGATCCCCACACAGGCCTGCAAACATGGCTGACATTGCTCACCAAAGCCCCTGCCCCGGTCCAAGTTCTGGCCCATTCAGACAGCAGATTGGCGCCATGGAAAGATCAAGCTGACTAACCTTACGTCGTGCCTCTGCTGTATACCCTCTGATACAATGCTAGATTTCATGACAGTTTTAAAGTCCAAGTTTCCTAGATATTTATTGATTCACTCTATTACTGCTTTCTTCAGTAGTCAGCTTTCATCAGTGACCCTTGACAGGCTATTCTAGACCTATCTTCTGTTCCATGTAGCTGGTTCAGCCTGCCCTATTCAATCAGTACACTGCCAAGCTTAATTTTATCCTCCAGACAGTACAAAGACAAGATCATGAAGATCTACAAGACAAGAGATCTTGGAGAAACCATCTGTCTTTGTGGGCTATGAAAAGCACCAGAGGTTGGAACTGTGGAACCCTGCACATCTCCAGAGTCAGGTTCAACTAAAGACCTGTCAAGGCAACAGGCATGCTCCCGGAGCCCAACAGACAGGTTCCCAACCCACTGCGCCTGAGCTCCCCTCCCTTATATGCCACCCCACTGAAAAGGACCACACCAGACTCTGCACTTCCCCTGGCCAGATTGAGGACCCTTCAATCTACTGGCAGTCAACACAGACTGACATTTGCAACAAGCTGTCAAACAGATTGGCCAGGCCAGTGCTCACCCCTCCAAATGATCACATGGAAGAGCAGCCCCCAAGTAGACGCCCCAAATACCTGTCAAAAAAACAGGACCATGGGATCACCATACACCCACTCCAAGAAACTCCTCACATGGCTACTGATGACTCTGACATGATGCATGCCCTATCACAAGGAAGGCCACAACAAGGCTATGTTCCTCAACAAGGGGGAGCCATTCTCATGGGCATCCAAAACTCCAGTCATGCTGCCACTGCCCTGTCCCAACCACAGAGCGTATTTCATGGCAGCTACCTCTGCATCCCAAGAAGGAATGTGGTTGAGGAAACTGCAATTCTCTGCCACAGTCACCATGCCCCCTGCACTCACCATTAATGGTGACAACCAAGCTGCACTCAGTGCATGGAACCAAGAGAAGCTCTCCTCCAGGCTCAAGCATATGGAAACAAGATTCCACTTCCTCAAAGAGCAATCCAAGAAAGAAGGCATCAAGCTCAACTGGATCCCCACTGCTGCCAACATGGCTGACATGCTCACCAAAAGCTCTGCCCAGGTCCAAGTTTTGTGCATTCAGACAGCAGATTGGCTGCACTGGAAAGATCAAGCTTGACTAACCTTGACACATGCCTCTGTAGCCCCTCTGATACCATGCTAGATTTCCTGACAGATTAAAGTCCAAGTTTTCCTAGATATTGATTGATTGCACTCTTATTGACTGCTTTCTTCTATTTTAGTTCAGCTTTCATCATCAGTGACTCCTTGCGGGATATTCTTAGACCTATCCTGCCCTCTTCAATCAAGTACACCTGCCAGCTAAGTTTTCTTACATAGCATTACAGCCTATGAATATTTTAAGTCCCTCTAGTTTTCTTGTAGACTCCTCTAATTCCAGGAATTCTCCAACATGAAGAATACCAGGAATTGGGGGGGATGTTATTCACCGGGTTTTCAACGGCTCACCTAGAGTGACTTAGGAGTGCACAGGACTCCTCCCTGCTGCACTGTACTGCCGTGCCGATGCCAGGCGATGGCATGGACACTGATGCCGGTACCATGAGGTACCGCGGCATCCCAGTACTTTCTCCTAGCGCATTGATCGAATGCTTATCTAACTGTAAATATCTTATCCTTACCCGTCTTCCCCTCGTCCTCTGTGCTTTGCACAACCTCCGGAAAACTACAGACCCAGCTCAGAATTCTCAGCAACGGACGACATTGAGACATTCGCCCTGAGTGTGGCTGAGTTTAAGGGGGTCGTTGGCAAGGAGCACACGTCTAAAAGGCGCGATCAAAAGGTTAAAGAGGCGCAAGATCTATTGCAGGCTGAGCACCCCTAGTAGAAGGTGCCGTCATTGTTCTGGATGTCAGCATGAATTGCGGTGCTCTCACGCGTTTATGACTTGGTGACTACTTATGTACTTCCTTAGAACTATCGGCCCAGACAGTGTTTCTGTCTGTACTGTGTCAGCTTCCCGTAGACTGTGTCATCCTTCATGACACGGTGACAGCTTCCTGTTGGACTGCGTCATCGGTCTCTCACTGACACACTCTGTATAGCCGGTGCCTGCTTAAGATTCCTGACTTAGGGTCTAGTCAGGTTACAGACGTCCGCCTCTCCCACCGCTGGTGTTCTTTGGCGTCCGCCTGTCCTTGTAACGCTATTTCTTGTCTCCGTGTATAGATTGGCGCGTCTGTCTCCAGCTGCCATACATCTCTGTCCACTCTTCGAAGTGCTTTCTAGCTGATGGGTTACGGGCTTATTACTTTACCACTGCTTTACATGCAACTTCCGCGTGGGCCTCCTGCCGGCTTTCGAGAAACTTACCCCACAGAATGGTATTTCCTGGTCGCGCGGTATGGAGAGCGTCATTATCAGTAATGGATGCGACCGAAATTCCTTCCTCTAAAGATTCGTGTTCCCACTGATTGGCTAGATGATTGCGCGCCAGCGGCCTCTTGCTGCCGGAGATGAGTCTCCTTCCGCCATCATGGAAGCCACCCCCCCCTCCAATACCTCCATTTCTCCGTCTCCTTCTCCTTTTGTCCAACGTCTCCGACCTGAGTTGAGGATATCTGATGCGCCTATGCTGTGTTTCCACACAGATTATCCAGTAGCAAGGTCGCCTCCACCCGCTGATGCCCGCTTTACCAACGACACTGTAGACCTTGCTCTCCATATCCATGAAGATGGCTATGCTTACGGCAAGTCTGACGACTCAGAGGAAGATTACTCTGATGATTGTATGGAGATCTACAGAGTGCCAGAAGTGGCGACTTCGGTGGAGTCACTCCCTCTTCTGCTACTAGGGTTTTCCACACCTCCACTGTCTCTCCGGTGTATGAGCCTCAATTGGCACCTTCTCCTGCGGTCTTCAAGCCTCCGTCTGCCGCTCTGCTTGCGCCGCTTCCATCCGGACCTACCTGCTGCGGAGTTCGTCTCTTGGTCCTTTGGGTCCTCTACTCAACCTTGCAGAGCAGGCTCGCAACCCTGCAGAGCGGGCTCTTGGTGCTTACCATACTCGGGCTCGCGAGGCTGCTGCCACGAGTGTCCACAGAGCTGCTGCTGGGCACCTCGCAGGAGCCCCCTCCACCTCCACCGGTGGATCTGCCACCTGCGCCTGGCCCTCCGCCGTCTATGAATCCAACGCTGTCCGGCATATCCTGGGAACATCTGCTTGATGGCACACCACCTGTGCGGCTGGCTGTGCGGGACTGCCGGCTTATTCGCCAAGCCCAGTATGCTGGAGATTCTCTTGATCGCACTTTGTACGGTAGGCTGGATGAGGCAGCCACTCGAGCTAATCTAGATAGAAAGGGTCGCCCTAAGCGTGTGATGGCTTACTCTGAGCTGGGTCATGAGTGTCGTGCTTTTCTAGGACCTGTGAAGGCAGGGATTAACTACCCTTCCCCTGGAGGTGTTACCTTTGGTGGGATTGGCGTAGGAACAATGATCTCCAAGGGGATCAGTATGTGAAGGTCCCTCTCAGTTTTGTTCCTGTTAGGCCTGATTTCGAGCTCGTTGCGAGTGTTTGCGCGTTCCTTAGATCTCATTAGGAACTTAGATGATCAGCGCGCATATGATGCTGGCATTGCTGCCGAGTATTTTATGTCGGTTCGTGCCTCGTATGCTCCTGTGCCTGATCCTCTTGCTGCTGGACCCTCGGCCCTCTCATGGTGAGTCTCGTGTAGATCCTGCACTGTTGGGTTTTAGTGCCCTGCCCCTGGAACGTCAGGAGTTCATGTGTCTCACTATGATGCTTGCGAACATGACGGATGCGATGGTCAATGTGTATCAGGATTTTGCCACTCCTCGGGATATCTTCTTGCATATCCGAAGACAGCGTTCTGATGCTCTTGCTGCTCGTGTCCCTCTCATGCTTGTTGAGCTTCGGCGTGCAACCATGGACAACTCTGAACCTGTGGATGTGTTCTTTCGCAGGGTCCGGGGCTTGTGCACTGACCTCCGCAGTGCGGGATACCCACAGCCTCAGCGCCATGCCATGCATACTATTATTAATGGCATCATGCACCCCCGCTTCGACTCTCTGCGGCTACAGTTTGGTCTCGCACTGCATCAGAACCAGCCTGTTGATTACTGGACCTGTCTGGCAGCATATAGATCATTAGATTTCTTGAACGTGTCTCTCCCTAAGTCTGATCCGAGGCATCCTGGTTGGTCCCCGCGATCCTCCCCAAGTCCCTGCCAATGCTGCTTTTCAGCGTGGCAGGGGACCTGTCCTCAGGGTTCCGGGACTACCAAGAGGCGCTTGGATTGCACTTGGGGCCCCTGTCTTTCCAAAACGAGCCACTCGGAGGACCGTTGCTGGACGAAACATCCGCACCTGCGAAAGGCCAAGGCTGGTGCACCGGGCATTGAACCCGTGCCCGTTGCCTTGGCCCTTCCAGGTTCGCTGACTCGCAAGCAGTTGTCCTCCTTGCAGGCTCAGATTGATGGGTACGCCATGTCCAAGAACTAGGAGGTACGCTCTGTCCTATTCTCTTGCACTACGAAGTTCTCTAACGTGTGTAGCCCTAGTCTTTCTGAGGGTGTCTGGCATGTGGACTCTGGAGCTGGAATGTCAATCACGGGGTGATAAGTCTTTGTTCACTGTGTTTGAATCTTCTGCTGTTGGGCCTACGGTTCGATTTGGTGACGGGGTGATTCAACGGTCAGAGGGTAAGGGATCCATTGTGTTATGTAGTGATTGGTTACCAACATCAATCACTCTAACCAATGTTCTTTATATCCCTCACTGTCCGGTGAATCTCCTGTCAGTAAATGCTGTGGCTCATTCTCTCCACTGCCAGGTTTCTTTTGATAGTCTTAGTTGCACTGCCACTCAGGGCTCTTCTGTTCTCTGGTCCTTCCCTGCCTCCAGTGATGGTGTGTACAAGTTTGCATGTAGGCCTTGTCACACCTCCAGTCGTTGTTTAAGAGTTGCTGACAATTATCCAGCGTTTGCACTTGATGTTGATGAGGACGGTGGAGTTGTTCTCCCTACCACTCCTGCATGGTTGTGGCATAGGCGGTTGGGTCATCCCGGCTATAGTGCCTTACACAAACTTGTCAAGAGTGGTATGGTTAAGAACTTACCCCTCAGTCTGGGTCAAGTGCAAAAGTTGGGTAAGATCCCATGTGATGCTTGTCACAAGGCTAAGGGCAAACGTCTCCCTTTTCCTAAAGAAAGCAAAACTGAGATCCGTGCACCTCTCCAACGACTTCACTTGGATATAATGGGACCAGTTCATATTAGGGGTCTGCGTGGGGAGTTTTACATCCTGTGCCTCATAGACCAATTCTCTGGCTTTGCTGAAGTATTGTGCTTGAGGACCAGGGATGAAGCTCCCTTAGCAGTCCAAACTATCATCCTCAGATGGTCAAATCAGCTGCAGGGGTTTGCCTTTAAGTGTCTGAGATCTGACAGGGCCAAGGAGTTTATAGTTAAATGGTTCGAGGATTGGCTGATATCGGTTGGGGCAGTACATGAGTTATCGTTGGTGTACACTGCCCAGCAGAACGTAACTGTGGAAAGGTATAATGGGGGTCTTGCAGTCTATAGCTAGGAGTATCCACCTGGAATCAAAGCTAGCTAAGTCTTTCTGGCCTTATGCCTTCCTAGCTGCTTGTTACCCTTCGTAACCGACTGCCCAATCAGGGACGCAAGACACCTTATGAGTTGTTTTATGGGGTGATGCCTGATGTGTCGTTGTTACGTGTGTTTGGATGCCCCTGCTATGTCACGTTAGTCAATGGGAAGAAACGTAACAAGCTGGACGAAAGGGCGTTATCTGGTAGACTGGTTGGGTATTCTCTGGTGAGTAAGGGTTATTTTATTTGGGTTCCTAAGTTGCGCCAGGTAGTAGAGAGTCGTGATGTACTCTTCTATGAACAGTTTAGCTATAACTGTATTCCTGGGCTTCCTCCCTATGACGGGTCGCCGTATGTTTCTAGCATCCCTGCCGCTATCAACGGACACATGCCTGAGGCTGCGGTCCATTCCTTAGATCCTTTGCTTTCCCCAATTGTTGACCACTGTCCTGGCCATAGGATGATTCTGCGTCCCAGGTCAGGGGCTGCTGGTACTGTATTGCGTGAGAATGCACTGGGCGGGCGAGGTTCTGCAGTTCCTACGGATAAAATCTTAGCCGAATCTCAGGGGGTCGCCAGGCCCTCCTCTGCGTC
Source organism: Chlamydomonas sp. ICE-L (assembly GCA_013435795.1). NCBI lineage: Eukaryota > Viridiplantae > Chlorophyta > Chlorophyceae > Chlamydomonadales > Chlamydomonadaceae > Chlamydomonas > Chlamydomonas sp. ICE-L. The sequence continues at coordinate 644,424 of JACBWV010000084.1, forward strand.
AAATTCCGTCGGTGAAGCTCTAGGATTACGACAATCTCAGATCATAGTGGAGCCTCTTATAGGTCCATTGTCTAATAGTCACCCTGCTCCAATCATCTTGGATGGCTCGAAGGGGTTGGTGAGCGCTTCGCCTCCTTCCGTTCCTGATAGATTAATCGGGAGCCCGGGTGATGATGTAGCCTTTGCCGATAGTGCAAGTGATGATCTTGATCATTGGTCAGGCTCCGATACTGCGTATGGCTGGGGTGTTCCGGTCGACCCAGGCTTCGTTGAATTAGAGGCAAATAAGGCCGGCCCTGTTCAACCAGGCAGTAGTTCTGCACTGGGGGCTCTACTACCGGTTACTGCTGATACTGCTGATATCCCCGCTGCTCATGTACAAGTAAACTGCTTGTACGTGGGAGCATCTGTTGCCCCCTCCACTGAACTAACCTATAAAGCTGCCATGCTCCCTACCAACCCTGACAGGGATCAATGGCTTCTTGCTATGAAGGATGAGATGGCTTCCCTACATGCCCATGGTACTTGGGTACTCACTCCACAGCCTCGTAAGCAAAAGATCCTGTCAGGCAGGTGGTTATTTGTGAAGAAGATTGGGGTTGATGGTTCTATACGCTTCAAGGCACGTTTTGTGGTACGTGGCTTTCTGCAACGTCCTGGGCTGGATTTTCATGACGTATATGCCCCTGTCTCCTCTAAAGCAGGTCTTCGGGTGCTCCTGGCTGCCATCACTCATAGAAAGATGTTTGTTCGGCAGCTGGACATCAAAACTGCATTTCTGAACGCTAAGCTGGAACCTGGTCTGGACCTGTACTGCCGCCAGCCTGAGGGCTTTCAGCACCTTGGTCCTAACGGTGTTCCCCTTGTGTGCAAGCTGCTCAAGTCTCTTTATGGATTGAAGCAGGCACCCAGGGCTTGGAGTAGGGATGTCAAGCGGGTTCTGGTTGCACACGGCTTCACTATGTGCAAGGCTGAACCTGCTCTGTATTTTAGGAAGGATTCTGATGGTGGGTGGAGCTATGTTCTGACCTATGTTGATGATTTTATCTGTGCTTTTAGTGGGCTGGATAGGTATGTGTTGCTTATCCAGGCTATGGAAAAGGCTGGCTGGGAGGTCAAAGAGATGGGTGTTCCGGTTCAGTTCCTCTCTTTGGACATGCATGTTACACTTGATTCTGAAGGCAGGTGTGTTCAGATCAACATCTCTCAGCACACCTACATTGTTGATCTGGTGGAGCAGTTTGGTCTTACTGATGCTGCCCCACCCAGGTTTGCTGCCCCCATGGCCAAGTCCACCGTTTCTGACGCCCCTGGAGAACCCCTGCCGTCTAATAGCCAGTATCTCTCTCTTGTGGGTGCTTTGCTATACCTGGCTACTTGCACCAGGCCTGATATTTCTTTTGCTGTGAGCTACCTGTCCAGGTTTTCTGCTCACCCTACCGTCCCTCTCTGGGGGGCTGCCAAGCGGTTGCTCTTGTATTTGAGAACACATTCCCACCTGGGTCTCACTTACACCCACAACCCTGAGTTCTCTTTTACTGTCTTTAGTGACTCATCCTTTGCTGATGATGGGTCTGACAGGCGGTCTCAGACTGGCTTTGCTGTGATAGCTGGGGGGTGCATAGTGAACTGGATGAGCAAGAGGCAGCCTACTGTTGCCATTAGCTCTAGTGAGGCTGAGTATCAGGCCCTGTCCCAGGCTGCCAGGGAGGTACAATGGTTGAAGAAATTGAGGGTGGATCTGGGTCTGCCTTGTGCTTTGGTTACCATTCAGGGTGACAACTTAGGGTCTCTAAGTTGGGCCAAAGACTGGCAGCTCCTGCCTCGCAGCAAGCACATTGATGTTATTCATCACTACATCAAGGAGCTGGTGGAGGATGGTTCACTGGATGTTGCCTATGTTAACACCGTGGATAACTGTGCTGACCCCTTCACCAAGCCCCTTGATCCTGCTGTGTTCTGGAGGTTTGTCCGCATGTTAGGTATGACCGCTTCTTCTTAGGGTCATCCTTGCATTTGGTCATATTAGTTTCTTTAGTTATCAAAGTTTGGCATTAGGTTCCTATTCCCGGATCGGGTTTTCTATACCGTTGTTACCCATTTTTGATATTAGTTTTTCCTCTCTTTCTAGCTTGGCAAATTGTTTTAGAATTTTTTGCCTTGTTTCATTCCTTCCTATAACCCTTTGGGTTCCATTTGAAGTTCTCTCGATTTTTTCGGAGTTCTTTGATTTTTTTTTATATATGTTACATATAGTTCTATGTCCCCAGTGCCATAGGTGGAGAGGTAGTATTGTATGTCACCTGTGTCATAGGTGGAGTGTCAGCATGAATTGCGGTGCTCTCACGCGTTTTATGACTTGGTGACTACTTATGTACTTCCTTAGAACTATCGGCCCAGACAGTGTTTCTGTCTGTACTGTGTCAGCTTCCCGTAGACTGTGTCATCCTTCATGACACGGTGACAGCTTCCTGTTGACTGCGTCATCGGTCTCTCACTGACACACTCTGTATAGCCGGTGCCTGGCTTAAGATTCCTGACTTAGGGTCTAGTCAGGTTACAGACGTCCGCCTCTCCCACCGCTGGTGTTCTTTGGCGTCCGCCTGTCCTTGTAACGCTATTTCTTGTCTCCGTGTATAGATTGGCGCGTCTGTCTCCGCTGCATACATCTCTGTCCACTCTTCGAAGTGCTTTCTAGCTGATACTGGAGTAGGGTGGTTAAGAAAGAGGAAGAGGGAGAGGGAGGAAGAGAGGGAGAGGGAGAGGATAAGGGAGGAGAAGGAGGAGAGTTAGAGGAGGGTGATGAGGATGAGGTTGAGGACGAGGATGAGGATGAGTGGATGACCCCATGGCCCACTGGTGCAAAACCTCTAGGATAAATAAACAGGTTTGTCGTCTAGGTGATTGGTTGTAATAGTCCGAGCATGTGATTCTTATTGGCTGAGCATGAGATTAAGATAGGCCAAGCATTTTAATTTGATAGGCTATGGCATATTAGGGGGCTGGGAACCCTAACCCCCAGGCCCTACCTCTCATATAACATTGATGGTGATGATGCGCTTTGTCCGTGTGCCCCAAAACGCTGATTGTATTGTCTGATTTGATTTTTCTTGCTCCATATAGGGTGCATGGTTATGGGAGCAGCACCATTAGATAGGCCTTTTCAAACTATACAAAATGCACCCTACTTTGGCCCCCTAATTATTATTGTGGGAGGAGATAATGGCCTCCAAATGGGTTCCGGAGCCGGGTGGGTGGGTGGGTGGTAAACTCAGCCCTCTGTAGGAAAAATGGGCATGGGGTAGGAGATTTCATCCATTCACCCACCCACCCATACCCATCCATACTCACCCATTCATCCACCCATCCATACCCATCCTTACCACCCATACCCACCCACATTATCAACCCATACGCCCCCTAGGTCATCAGTGGTGCCAATGAACTGCCCTTGTCAACGCAATCTCAATGGTGGTCTCAGAATGTCATTTTAATCCTCGGTGTCGCTGGTTTGTCTCGAGAGATCCACCTCCTGGGGTGAAAATCCTTTTAATACTAAAAAAGGGAGGTCTGAGTAAAAAACAGCATACAATCGGAGGAGGGCTGATCCCCCCCCCCCCCCCCCCCCCCCCCCCCCCCCCCCCCCCCTCCCCCTAAATGAGGTGCTCAGAATGACCTGAAAATTAGCTCAATCATAGCATTATAGCAATGAATCATGCCATTATAGCCTATTCCCAGAAAAAACCAATCGGCCTTACCGAATATTTGGAGGCCTGGGCTCCTGATGTGACAGGAATTTCCCCCAGCAGGTGGGTATCCCGACACAAACCAGTAGCTCCAAGGATTCATTTCGAAAGGTGTTGCCTCTCTCAAAAAAGATAAGGCTCAATGAGGTCGTGTTTATCCTCGAGCTAATGAATCCCTTTTGATCGCGAAAGCCTGGTCTCTTTTCACTTATTATTGCTGTCCACAGATTTTTCGGCTTTAAGGACTATTCTCCATTTCCCTCCAAAGTTACTGAAACGTGGGTTCATTGGTCGGCCCCCTTAGGAAGACAGACCTATGCGACACTTACGCGATATCGTGCTGTTGTTCAAATCGTCACATTTCCCAAGATCGCCGGTTAATCTAACTAGCCTGAAATCTTTCCTACTCGTGTTCGATTCCCGATTCGGGGGCGGATTACCTCTGAGGGCACTTTTTCGCGTACGTATCTCAGGGTTGCGGACTGTGGACGCGGCGTTTTCATTTGTCGTTTCCCTCCTGTCCTGTGGACTCAGTCTAGGGACCTGGAGCATGTCTACGATTTCCCCTTGAATAATTCGCTTCTTCGTGACTCTCGTAGCTCATTACATCAGCGCATTGTGCTTGACAAGGAAATCTGCTCTTTCGCGCTAGTTCCTGCAGGTTGCGAAGTAGCAACTGTAGCCTCGGGAGTTGCTGCACCTGCCACCATGGAACTGCGGGAAGTCAGTGAGCTAATAAGTTCATTAGCCTTACAGGGCACCCAGTTGAATAATAATGCCATGCTACATTGATTCTTGACCCCCCCCAATATTAAATTGAACGGATAAGTAAGCAACTGCTTGTGCATCCATCACCAAGGAGGCTGCCACTGCTGCTTGACGAACATTACACCACCCCCGGGGCCGACCTCCAGGGGACCCGCCAGGGCCCCCTGCTATTTATGGATAACTTGAGCCAAGATACACTTGCCGGCACCTTCGCTGACTCAAATAAATAAATAATCAAATTCAGTGACAACTTCAGATCAGTAGCCAATCTATGGTCCCCCATGTAGACTGTAGTCGCCAGACACGCTAGCTTGGCATGTTTAGTCTCAGACAAGTGGCACTATCGATACTACAGTGACTCCATCTCCATGGTTATTTGTCTTTTTACTTCAGACGGCGAGCAGCAAAAGCACCACAAGAAGCTATTTAACTAAGTTCAAGTGAACTTACACGCTCTAGTTTGTCTGGAGAGCAATCTCTTTTACATTACATACTGAAGTCTACTTGACTCATGTGATGAAAATATATTATATTTGAATGAGCTATGCTCTTGACTTGGCCCTAAACTCTTTTTTGAATTGGCTATGCTCATGGCGGAGACGGGCAGGCTTATAAGGCTAGAGCCATGTAAACAAGTTCCAGTGTGATAACATGTTGGCCTTGTCCTCAATCCTCGAACCATAGGGAAGGCCAAGGAAGCGTGCAAGGAACTCGAGATTCAGATTGTCAGGATGTTACAATCTTCAGGCTGCGTTTAGCAAGCAAAATACAATCGGATTTTAACTGACAACCAAATTATCAATACTGGTAATGAAGGTCATGAAAACACATCCAGGCGTCCTGCTGTACGCCTTCTCCCTTCTTTTCAAGCAGGCCAGCTGGTCTGAGAGCAAGAAGAGTGTAGTACGGGTCAGATTGTGCGGGTGAAGCCAAAGCTACCACACTCAGGCGGCTGGGTACATGCAGACAACAAATGGTAGTCGTGAATAAATGAAGGGTGTCACCTCTAGAGGCACTACAATGTACGCTCCCCATCATGAGCCGCACATTCAAGAATGTGGCCAATCAGAGTTACCAGTTCATAAATGGAGCTCAAGGTTAAAATAAAATTAGAGTTACAGCAGCTAATGATGAAAATACAGGCATGTGCAGGGGGAAGTAGATGCAATGAATCAACATATGAATTTAATGCAACAAATCTCCGGTCTGTCAGACAGTACGAATACATAGAGTACAGATTCAACACCTTGTGTTCTGATATCTTATTTGCATCCCTCAGACCGTCAGCTTCAACTTCTCAGCAAACAGAATGTACATTCAAACTGACTTGGTTCCATGAGGTATCAGCATACAGTGGTTAATTGTTCAAGGGCCAAGTCTCCGGTTCAAGGACACTGCACTGCCGTCCGCTGGACTCTGGATTCAAGTCCCATTCGCAGATAATTACCAATTCACAAATTGATCTTGCTCACCTCAGTGTATACGGCAGCCACAGCAATACCTGCCTTGGAGCTGAGTGCTTTGTTGATCGCAGGGATCAACAGCGAGTGATGAATCAACAGCAGGGATCCACATCAAGAGTGTTGACTGGGGGATCAACAGCGAGAGTGCTGACTGGGGGATCAACACCCATTCAACAGTGAGAGTCTTGACTAGGGGGATCAACAGCCGTTCAAGAGTGACTCAACAGCATAGATCAACAGCAGTCCCTGTGATCACAAGGTGGCGCCTTCTCAGTAATCCTGCAAGGAGCAACAGGAACGATAGATATCAGAAATGAGTGCGATGCTGTGGTGATGAGCCCTTAGTGAGTTCACATACCACTTTATTAGCTGTCAGAATACGAATACAGTCCTCATAATTGTGTAGGATTGTTGCAGTTTTGATCATCATTCAGCACGGGCTTGCTCATAAGCACGTTACATGCACATTCTTGTCGAAACACATATTTGATGCAGTACAAAACAATGCATGCTGCTGACAGATCCTCGTGTCAACAAACAAGGGCTAGCATGTGAAATGCACAATGTAGGAAGATTGATTTGCCTTCGGTCTGTCAGACAGTACGAATACATAGAGTACTGATTCAACACCTTGTGTTCTGATATCTTATTCGCATCCCTCAGGCCGGCGGCTGCAAAATGCATATGGACACATGGAATTGCAAATGAAAACATGCACATCAGGTGGATGGGGTTAAAAGAGCAGGCCTTTAAGGGCATTAGTTATTGTGACACTTGCTTCAAAGATTCAGACAATAAATCAAGGGATGCACACTGTCCACCTTCTTACCTACTTCATCAAGAGCCAGGTGCCTCGGGCCAATCAGTTGATCAGGGACCTCAGCCAGGTACAGGAGAGGTGGCTCAAATTATACAGATTACAGAATGTTCTAGCAAAGGAGTGTAATTCAGTGGACACCAACCTAAATACAGCGAATCAGGTGACCAGAGACAGGCGACATCAGAGAAACATCGCCTCACTCTGTGGTCAAGGGCGACAAATTAAATGAATGCAATCTGGTGTTGAGCCAAAGATACATGGAAGAATCAGCTGTCAGAATACGAATACAGTCCTCATAATTGTGTAGGATTGTTGCAGTTTTGATCATCAATCAGCTTTGGCTTGGTCAACAATGTATGCACTTATGAATAAGTTGAGTAGAGGAGCATGTGGAATCACAACTGAGGTGTTGAACTCTCAAGACTTTCCAAACAAGATAAAAGTTCAAATGTAAATTCTCCCTGGGCAAATCTGGGGGACATGCTTAACACCAGCGAATTGAATTCGTGACACGAAGTCAATCCGCAAAGAAGAAGAGAAGCAAGGTGATAAAATGGTGGTTCCTTCGTATCAAGCGGGGTGCAGATTAAGGAGCACGGTTCAACCAGGCTTAAGATACAGAGCGGTCGCAACTGGAGGCGCTGAGGGAACTCACGTCAGATGTACCAATCTAACCTGCTGAATCACGATTGCCATTTATCCAGAACTCACCTGGACAAGGATCAGGCCTCCGCTGGGGTCACGAGGCTGGCTTCTACACCATCAGGATAGGCAACTACCCTTACGCATCATCGTTCTCAAAGTGGGGTGATGTACGAGATCATCGACTCGCCGAACACTACATCGAGCATGATGTTAGGCATACGGGGTCTCCAGTTGTCCAGCGAGTGCAACACCCGATGGTGTGATCGTAATCTTTACTCGAGTATGCTGTAGCTCTCATACTATCCATGCTGCCCTGCCGCAGATGGCTTGCAGCCTGACGGCTGGTAGGTCATGTAATCAAGCATATCAACCACCGGGTGCAAGTGGGTGGAGCTATTACTGAAGCGGCGGCCGTGCACTCAGCATAAGAGCGCATTCAATTAGGTTCCACACGTTCCAACCCTAGCTGTTCCTCCTGTTCGGTTCACGTGAACATTCCCTTCTCAGCTCGTAATAGCTTCCTCAGGGGCGATCGGTGTGTTGATCCGATTTGATCGAGCATGCAAGCTTTGCAAATTTGTTTCGAATTATTTTAGATTCTTTCATACACTTCCATCGAATCTGAATCACATGGCGTTCAGGAAGCATGTTAGCCTCAGCCTCCTAGCGCTGCTGCTTCTGTCAGTGCTCGGACCGATCGCTGCTGATCTCGAGGGATTCGATGTAGATGACGAACCTGCCTCCCAGCAAGCCAACCGAAAGGCATCAGATGATGATGACATCTACGCAGCATTCAAGAAGGAAGACAAAGCAGCCTTTCCCCAAAAAGAGAAACCAGTAGGAAGATTCTCTCCCAAGCCTCTGACCAAGGAGCAATACTTCTTGGAGGGTGTGGCAGTGCTCGTCTTGGTCCTCTTCTCCCTCAACATTCTCATGGGTAAGCGTCCACTTGAACTTAACCTATTTCACATGGCTCTTTTAAGGCTGCACACCGTCGTCTTGTTAAGCGTCCACAGTCTCTTCTTGAGTGTGCAAATAGTGAGCTGTTGCAAATCAGAAGCCATCCTGTGACAAAACATTTATGAACAATGTTAACATGATGATCAAGTGCCTCTACATTTTGATTCCCTTCCCCTATCACAGTCCTTCCACATGAAGCCAATTACCCTTGCCTGTCATTCTGTCAGCCCCCCCCCCCCCCCCCCCTAACACACAGACACACACATGTGAGCTGGCACACACCACCTTATCTGTCACCCTAACACCGAACTCCCCGGGGCAGCCCTTCGGCCTGCCCTACCCTGATCACTTCCCGGGCCCCACCTTTGGGTAGTACCGAATCCCTGATAGCTACCAGAAGACCTCCTTTCTAGAATGTAAAAAAGCTGTACCTACTCATTGGATGCCTGGTTATATCTTCCCATTCGGGCAATCTGGTTGGTTCTTTGCGCCAAGTTTTGGTGTTGTTTCAATTTTCCAATTTTCCAATTTATAGCTCCAGGTACCAGGCACGACCCTAGCGCCAATGTACTGAGGTGCAGATATATAGGGAACGGCGATGATATCATGTCATCATATGATTCCAGCAGTCTGATTAGGCTAAAGTTACCATTTATACACAATATCATACAGTTAAGTTTGTATGATATCATGACATCATACTCGCCTTTGGTCTACATCATATGATATGCCGGTCCCTACAAAATATGTTTTCTGCTTCCCATGCAGGCATCCGCACCTACAGGATTGGCTAACGCGTGGGTGAAATATAACTGTGGTATGAATATGTTTTCTGCCTCACATGCAGGCACCCGCAACAACACTATGGCTAACGCATGGTTGAAATGTTGCTGTGCTATAAACATGTTTTCTGTTTTGTCGTACTCACCCGTACACCCACACCCATACATCTCTTCACACCCATATCCATACACCCATACACATGCCCATACTAATACACCCATACACATACCCGTACACCCACACCCACACCCACACACCCATACGCATACACCCATACACACACCCATACGCATACACCCATACACATACACCCATAGCCATGCACCCTTACCCATACCCATACACCCATACACATACCCATACACCCATACCCATACACCCATACTCATCCACCCGTATCAATACATTCATACACCCGTACGCATGCAGGCGCCCTGGACAACAAGAAGATGTCTACCACTTTTGTGAAATAGTACTGTGGTGTGAACATGTGTTCTGATTTGCATGCATGTGCCAACAACAACAAGTAGAAAGCTGACGCGTTTGTGAAAGAGTACTGTGGGCCAGATGACATCTTTGACCGTAACTTTGCACAGCTTGGCCCTGGAAACACGATGGATTACTTGAGCGCACGAGTTCTGTAGTGTAAATATGTGTTCTGCTTTGCATGCAGACGCCAACAACAATAAGTAGAAAGCTGACGCGTTTGTGAAAGTATTGTGGGCCGGATGGTATTTTCGACCACAACTTTGCACAGCTTGGCCTTGGAAAAACGACGGAGTACTGTAGTGTAAATATGTTTTCTGCTTTGTGTGCAGGCACCACCAACAACAAGAAGATAGCTGACGCGTTTGTGAAAGAGTATTGCGGGCCATATGGTATTTTCGACCGTAACTTTGCACAGCTTGGCCCTGGAAACACAAAGGACTATTTGAGGAAAGAGAGCCCCAACATCTTTGAGGTCTATGCTTCTGGTCGGCGCTACTGCCACAGCATGCTGGCCACCCTCAACCTGAAACCGCGCCAGGATGGATTGAGCATGCTGTGGGGTCTCATTGAACCCAACGAGGACACACTGCAGGTGGGAGTTGGTTGGGGTTGTTGTGTTTGGGGGTGGTGTTGAGGGTTGGGTTGGTGTGTGTGTGTGGGGGGGGGAGGGGGGGGGGGGGGGGGGGGGGGGGGGGGGGGGGGGGGGGGGGGGGGGGGGATGCTTATGGTCGGCGCTACTACCACAGAATGCTGGCCACCCTTAACCTGAAACCACGCCAGGATGGATTGAGCATGCTGCGGGGTCTCATCGAACCCAATGAGGACACGCTGCAGGTGGGTGTTGGTTGGGGTTGGGGGTTCAGGGTTGGGTGGTGTGTGTGTGGTGTGTGTGTGTGTGGGGGGGGGGGGGGGGGGGGGGGGGGGGGGGGGGGGGGGGGGGGGGGGGGGGGGGGGCTTCTAGTTGGCGCTGCTGCCCACAGCATGCTGGCCACCCTTAACATGAAACCACGCCAGGATTAATTGAGCATGCTGTGGGGTCTCATCGAACCCAACGAGGGACACGCTGCAGGTGGGTGTTGGTTGGGGTTGATGGTGTTTGGGGTTGGTGTTTGAGGGTTGAGTTGGTGTGTGTGTGTGGGGGGGGGGGGGGGGGGGGGGGGGGGGATGCTTCTAGTCGGCGCTTCTACCACAGCATGCTGGCCACCCTGAAGCTGGAGCCATGCCAGGATGGGTGTTGAGCATGCTGTGGGGTCTCCGTTAACCCAACATGGACACGCTGCAGGTGGGGGGGTTTGGCTGTAGCTGTAGGTGGGGGGCTATCGATTTGGGGCTGTTGGTGTGGGGCGGTGGGTGTGGGGCTGTGGGACTGTGGTTGTCGAACCCAACAAGGACACACTCCAGGTGGGTGTTGTGGTGTTCGGTGTTGGGGGGGGGGGGGGACTGTGGGTGTAGGGCTGTGGATGTGGGGCTGTATGTGTGGCTTCAGATGGGTGTTGGTTGAGGTTGTTGGTGTTTGGGGGTTTGTGGGACCTGTGGATTGTGGGATGTAGGTGTGGCCTTCAGGTGGCGTTTGGTTTTGAGGTCTGGTGGGGTGTTTAGGGGGGGGGGGGGGGGGGGCGGGGGGGGGGTGGGGAATGTGTGGTGGTATGGTTTGTGGATGTGGGGATAGATGTGGACTCAAGTGGGTGTTGTTGGGGGTGGGTTGGTGTCCAGGAAGGTGGCGTTTGGGGAGGTTGGGGGGGGTGGTTTGGGTGGAAGGCTTTTGTTAATATTTGTCCCGTTATCTCGTCCCTCTTAAGGTTGAGTTCTCTTTTAGAAAATGTCAATTGGATCCCGGGAGGGAGTATCTCACGGCCCGGAAATGAAGAGTTGTAAGGAGTTAAAACCCCCCCCCCAAAAAAATACCACCACCAACAACAGAAAAACACAAACAAAAGCACACACACACACACACACACGCTCCCCGCACACCACACCACAAACAAACAAAACACACACACACACACACACACACACACACACACAGGTGGTGGTCAACATGCCCCCCAAATCCCATTCAAACTTTGATCCCTATTACTCACTGCCCGGAAAGAAGCTTTTATTTATTACCCACCCACCCACAAACACACACCACACACACACACACCCAGGTTTAGGTCTGCGTGAACTAGATCAGCATGCCCCCCATGTCCCATTTCAACTTAGAAACCTACTCACTGCCCGGAAAGAGGCAGGCTTTTATTTTTTACCCACCCACGCACAAACTTACACCACAAACATACCACACACCCAAATACACAAACACACAAACACGCACACCAGGTGGAGGTCTACATGAACAAGAGCAGCACGCCGCCCATGTCCCATTTCAACTTACATCCCTAGTTCTCACTGCCGGGAAATAAGATTACACTTGTTACCTCCCCCCCCCCCGCCCCCCCGCACACACACACACACACACGCCGCACACCAGCACCACACACACACAGGTGAAGGTCCACATGAAGGAGAGCAGCACGCCGCCCATGTCCTATTTGAACTTAGAAACCTAGTACATACTGCCCGGAAAGAGGCTTCTATTTATTACCCCCCCCCACACACACACACACACACACACACACACACACACACACACACTCACACAACACACACACCCCACACACACAAACATACACCACACACACACCATACCCTCCCCCCCCCCCACACAGACACACACAGGTGGAGGTCTACATGAATGAAAGGCAGCATGCCGCCCATGTCCCATGTCAACTTCAAACCTAGTACCCACTGCCCGGAAAGAGGCTTCTATTTATTACCCCCCCCCCACACACACACACACACACACACACACACACACAACACACACACACACATACATACACACACACCACACACAAACATACACCACCACACACACCATACACTCCCCCCCCCCCCCCCCCCCCCCCCCCCCCCCCCACACACACACACACACCACATACACCACACACATCCAGGTGGAGGTCTACATGAACGAGAGCAGCATGCCGCCCCATGTCCCTGGCCCGTAGCCACACACAAGATCACTCGCACCTTTCAGCGCGAGGTCATTGACCTCGCGCGCTTCACCAAGAGAATCGGCGTGGCCAAGGATCAGATCTCCTCATGGCCTACAGACCGTCTGCATGTGAGTTATAGTGCCTTCTAATTGTTGGCTCTGAGAGTAGATGGGTGGGGACTCAAAACCCGGTGGGGTGGTGGTGGTGGTGGTAGGGTCTCAAGCTGCTCACCAAGAGAATCGGCGTGGCCATGGACCAGATCTCCTCATGGCCTTCAGACCGTCTGCTTGTAAGTTGTAGTGCCTTCTAATGTTTGGTTATGAGAATAGACGGGTGGGTACTCAAAAACTGTTGGGGTGGTGTTGGGGGGGGGGGGGGGGGGGGGGGGGGGGGGGATTTCCTCAAGCCGTTCACCAAGAGAATCGGCGTGGCCATGGACCAGATCTCCTCATGCCTTCAGACCCATCTGCTTGTAAGTTGTAGTGCCTTTCTAATGTTTGGTTATGAGAATAGACGGGTGGGTACTCAAAAAACTGTTGGGGTGGTGTTGGGGTTGGGGGGGGGGGGGGGGGGGGGGGGGGGGGTCTCAAGCCGTTCACCAAGAGAATCGGCGTGGCCATGGGCCAGATATCCTCATGGCCTTCAGATCGTCTGCATTTGAACTCTAGTGCCTTCTAATTGTTGGTTCTGAGAATAGACGGGTTGAGACTCCAAACCGGGGGGGGGGAAGGCAGGAGGCACTCAAGCTTCTCACCAAGAGAATCGGTGTGGCCAAGGATCAGATCTCCTCATGGCCTCTAGATCGTCTGCATGTGAGCCGAGGTGAAGTTGGTGGTTGGCCCCAGTACATGTGATTTCTAGTGACTTCTATTTGTTGTTTCTGAGAATAGATGGGTGGGGACTCAAAACCTTTTTTTAAAAGGTAATGATAACGCCTGGTGGGGCGTGGTGTTAAGGGAACCCGTTGTACGCGGGTGGGGAGCGGTCTCCTACCTCGACTGGACAAGCTACCATCGCAGTTGACAACGACCTGCAACGCCAAGAGCAACCGAAGGGGGAATCGAACCCCCGACTCTTCATCCTCAAGCGATCTGGTCTACCACTAGACCATTGTAAATCACTGAAAGGGTCTAAAACCCTTCTTACCAATCATTTTTTCATTTTTTTATTCCAGGTCCTTGCCGAACACTCCTTCCCATTCTACGACCTCTTCTCTATTGAACTTCTAAATATTGACGAAACGATATTCTTAAAACACTTCTTTAATATATCAAAGATATCCTCAATATTTATTCCAGGTCCTTGCCGAGCACTCCTTAGCATTCTACGACCTCTTTTCCGACCCCAAGGTTCACTTCCTACATAGCGTAAAGGGCTCCATGCTGGACAACGCCCCCCCCCCCCCCCCCCCACACACACACACACACACACACACACACACCTCACCTTAACTACCCTACCGACCCCTACCCTCCCAACCTCCAACCCTCTAAACACAAACTTGTCTCCCTCTTTCTTCCAGGTCCTCGCCGAGCACTCCTTTGCATTCTACGACCTCTTCTCCGACCCCAAGGTGCACCAACTGTTCAACCCTGGCAGTGTGTATGGACCTAACGTTCTCAAGTATTTCCGCAGCCTGCACTTCACCTCGGACTTCCAAGGCGACAAGCACAAGAACGTCCTGAGGTGTGTTTTCTAGACAAGTTTTTTTCCCGTTTCAGAAAGGTTTTTCTGGTACCTTGCTTATATTTGGTATTTTCAAGCGTGGGGTCCAGGGAGTGATTTGGGTAGGTGGCTCAATGAATTTGGACGAATTTAGCGTTCTGGGTAGCAGATTGCAAAGCCTGCGCTTCACCTCAGACAACCATGGTGACAAGCGCAAGAACGTCCTCAGGTGTGTTTTCCAGAAAGGGTTTTTCCTGTACGGAGTTTTCTGGATGCTTTCAGGGGTTTGGTGTTTTCAAGGGTGGGGTCCAGGGAGTGATTTGAGTAGGTGGCTCGAAGGATTTGTCGATTAGCGAGCTGGGTGGTGGATTGAGTCTCTGTCCAGGATTTGAGACTCGAGTCGAAGGGCAGTGCAAGGATTGGCCAAAATGGGGTCCCTGGTCGTGATCGCTTTAGGTAGTGATCAATATAGTTAGTGTGGGGGGAAATACCTGGTGTATTCCTGCTATCAAATTTCAAAGCCTGTACTTCACCGCAGACTACCAAGGCAACAAGCACAAGAACGTCCTCAGGTGTGTTTTCAGAAAGGGTTTTATATCCGTTTCAGAAAGGGGGTTTTCTGGTTGCTTTCTGGAACTTGGTGTTTGCAAGGGTGGGGTCCAGAGAGTGATTTGGGTAGGCGGCTCAAAGAAGTTGGAGGATAAGCGTGCTGGATAGCGGATTCCGAAGTCTGCACTTCACCTGACTACCAAGGCAACAAGGACAATAACGTCCGCAGGTGTGTTATAGAGAGATTACCGTTTCAGAAATGGGGTTAGTAGGTACATAGTCTAGATCGACGTTGACTATCCGAGGTTTGACCTCCTCCTCATATGGCCTTGCCTGTGCACACACCCTGCAATACGAGAAGACCCAATCCATAATTCCCCCCTTTTTTACCCCTTACTACCATTTCCCCCCTTTCCATCCCTTTCTCCCCTCGTCCCCCCAGATGACTCAATACGCCATTTCCCCCCTTTCTACCCCTTGGTACCATTTCCCTCCTTTTCACCCTTTTCCCCCCTTCCACCCCTTCCTCCCTCCTTTTCTCCGCTTGTTCCCCTAGATGACCCCACTACACCATTTCCCCCCTTTTCATCCCTTCCTCCTCCCTTTCCTCCGCTTGTTCCCCCATTTGACCCAAAACACCATTTCCTCCCTGTCTACCCCTAGTAACCATTTCCTTCCTTCTCACCCTTTTCACCCTTTTCACCCCTTCCACCCTTCTCACAATTTCTCTGCTTGTGCCCCCAGATGACCAAATACACCATTTCCCCCCTGTCTTTCCCTTCTACCATTTCCCCCCTTATCATTCCTTTTCACCCTTTCTCCCCTTGCTTTCCCAGATGACCCAATTCACCATTCCCCCATTTCCCCCCCCTTGTTCGTCAGGTTCATTTTCAAGCTGCCCTGTGCCCATAAGACGCATGCGATCAACAAGCTCATTGAAATGGTGCCCCTCTTCATCGATCTGGTTGGAAACTAAAGGCTCACCGCAGAGCAAAATAAAAAGAATTTCGATGTTATTATCATCATAACCTCTTTCAGTGATTGCAATGGTCTAATGGTAGACCAGATTGCTAAAGAATGAAGAGTCGGGGGTTCGACTCCCCCTTCGGTCGCTCTTGGCGTTGCAGGTCGTCGTCAACCGCGATGGTAGCTTGTCCAGTTGAGGTAGGAGGCCGCTCCCCACCCGCGTACGACGGGCTCCCTTAACACCACGCCCCTCTAGGCGTTATCATTACCATTATCATCATCATCATCATCATCATCATCATCATCACATGGCCATGTCTGTGCTTACACCCTGCAGTACAAGAATACTCAAGATATAATTTCCCCATTTCCCCCCCTCTTTCGCCAGGTTCATTTTCAAGCTGCCCTGTGCCCATAAGACGCATGAGATCAACAAGCTCATTGAAATGGTGCCCCTCTTCAGCGATCTGGTTGGAAACTGAAAGCTCACCGCAGAGCAAAATAAAAAAGGATTTGGATGTTATTATCATCATCATCATCATCATCACATGGCCATGTCTGTGCTTACACCCTGCAGTACAAGAATACTCAATATACAATTTCCCCATTTCCCCCCCTCTTTCGTCAGGTTCATTTTCAAGCTGCCCCGTGCCCACAAGATGCATGAGATCAACAAGCTCATCGAAATGGTGCCCCTCTTCATCGATCTAGTTGGAAACTACAGGCTCACTGTAGAGCAAAAGAAGAAGGCTTTGGATGTCCGCGCCTCATTCGCTAAGGTGGAAACCGCAGAGCAGAAGGAGCAGAAGCTAGAGGCCTTGGAAGAGAAGAGGCAGCAGAAGTTGAAGGAGGAGAAGGTAGAAATTGGGGGGAGGTGCGTGTTGTGGGGGGGGGGGGGGGGGGGGGGGCATGCTGCATGTGAGCAGTGACCACTGTGTGGTTTGGATGAGGGTGTGTTTGTTGTTGTGTGTGTGTGGGGGGGGGGGGGGGGGGGGGGGGGGGGCTACAAGCTCACTGCAGTGCAAAAGAAAAAGTCGTTTGGACGTCCGTTCAGCATTCGCGAAGCTGGAAACTGCAGAGCACAAGGAGCAGATGCTGGAAGCCTTGGAAGAGAAGAGGCAGCAGAAGTTGAAGGAGGAGAGGGTAGAGTGTGTTTATGTGGTGGTGGTGTGTGTGTGATGGGGGAGGGGGGGGGGGGTAACAAATATAAGCCTTTTTACCGCCCCTCCATGGGTAGCGACTTCGGTACATCAGGCGTACTGCCGGATGCGCCAAACGGGTGCGCCAAACGAAGGCGCCAAACGGGTGCGCTAGGGACCTTAAGGGTTCGCCCTACAAATTGAATTTGGGCCGCAACAACTGACGTTTGCAAACAGCAGGCAGCTCGATAAACTCGCAAATACAGTCACCTATTCTCCGACTCGAAGCAAATTTCAGACAAGTTGTATTTGCAGTCACGTCACCTCATCTTCCAGGTACACTTAAGTCAAACTGCGCCCCAAAACACTTGACGTTAGGATTCGGCAGTCAAGTCACCTCCAAGGAGACTGACTATTCACAGCCGGAGGGTGCACAGCCCCAGTTTATGAGGTAACGCGCAACTGTATACCAAAGCGCGGTAAACAAGACATACGTTCCGCAAGAACAGCCACGAGGGCAGCAACAAGGTTACGCACACCGCACACCAAACAACCCTAGCTCCCCATCCCCAGCGGATTCCCATACCTAACACGACTACACGAGGGCAGAAACAAGGTTACACACACCGCACATCGCACACAAAACAACCCTAGTTACCGCCCCTCCATGGTTACAGCGAGGCTACCCATCCCCATCCCCAGCCACCAGCGGATCCCTTGGTCCGATTGGTCCAATCCAACACAAGGGCGGTCACGCCCTTGTTTTACAGGCAGTGTGTACTAGGGATCTCAATCGAAAATTCCGGAAAGGGATCTCAATTGAAAATTCCGGAAAGGGAAAGCAGCAGAAAGAACAGAAGCTAGAAGCCTTGGAAGAGAAGAAGCAGCAGAAGTCGAAGGAGGAGAAGGTAGAAATTGGGAGAGGGGTGTGTGGGTGTGTGGGTGTGGGTGTGGGTGTGTGTGTGTGTGGGGGGGGGGGGGGGGGGGGGGGGGGGGGGGTGGTAACAAATAAAAGCTTCTTTCCAGGCAGTGAGTACTAGCCTAGTAGGGATCTACGTTGAATTTCCGAACATAAATCAACAGTAAGAGGAGACGAGAGAAAGAGCCAGATGAATAGAAGAGGCAGCAGTGGTTGGAGGAGGAGAAGGTAGAGAGGGCATATGCTACAGTCCAGGGGGAGCCAAATAAGCTTAAGGGACTTGCCCAACCATGATATCAGGAGGAACTAAAGCAGGAAAAGGCACTGATGAACTGAACCGGAAACAATCATTTTACCGACAGAAGCTGGAAGCCGTATAAAAGAAGAGGCGGCAGAAGTTAAAGGAGGAGATCGTGTTTCTCACATCCCCCCCCCCCCCCCCCCCCCCCCCCCCCCCCCCTAGCACACCCCATTCCCTCTCCCCCCACACATGCTCACACACTCACCCTGAACACACCCTTGAATGTGTTGCTTGTATGCCCCCCTCCCACCCCACCCCACCCATAACATACACCAGCAACGTGTTGCTCGTTTGCCCCCCCCCCACCACCACCACCACCACCATTCACCCCCCACACACACCCCCTTAATACACCCCAGGAACGCGTTGCTCGCATGGCGCCACAGGCCAGGCAGAAATATGAGGAGAAGAAGGCCAAGACTGATATCAAGAAGGCTATGTCTAGGAAGACTGTCCGCATTTAATGTCCTGAGACTCCACACCAGGGTTGTTCAGAACGCTGCGTCTTGCGTGGAGAGGGTCCGCTGCGTCGCAGACTCAGATCCAGTGGATCGGTTGCGTTACAGACACATCATTTTAAACCGGGTTGCGTCTGAAGGAGCAGATTTTGAAATAGGCTGCGTCTGGAGAAGCAAATTTTTGGTCCCTCCTGAAAAACCCCGCTCGATGCTCTGTTGATGCTCCATCTTACACCATAGCTTTTCTTTTCAGCTATGAGCAACAGCTTCCAGGCAGTTCCCTGAGCTAGTCACTGGGCTAAGTCCCACTATTTCAACATGTGTAGAGAGCTGGTTCTGCTAGCTTCCAGATGCACCATATTGCTTGAGGTTTAGTCGGGTAGCAAGCCAGGGGAGCTGCTGCTCTTAGCTGGAAAGAAAAGCTATATCATACATATTGAACTGATTCGTCGATGCTATGTACCCGATGTTATTTAGATTTAGAGACTCCAATCTTTTAAACAATACCGGTATTGTGGTTATGCGGGCAACATATATTTTGGGGTCTCGAGATAAATTGCTGAGTACCCGAATGAAAAAAATCTCCAGATTTTTTGAAGAGGGATTAGCCCCATTGAAATGTCCGTTAGTTCGTTCGTCTGTTCGTCCGTGTGTCACCAACCACATTTTCAGGTTGTGTGAAAAACATCAACAAATTGAACTTTCTATATTTTGATGAATTACAAGACTTATTTATACCGGACAGATTCTGACCAGAGCACATATGAGCATCGCAATTCACGAAAAGGAGCTTGGGTTGGGCCAAATAGCTACAATTAACTGTTAACAATTTGATTTAAGGGTGTTTTGAGGTAACATTTCAAATTTGAACAGCTTAAACATGTGCGTATACATTGGTTAGGGAACATAATCGTCGTCAAAAATCCGAGGCGGAACATGTACGCATCACAATGGACGAAACAATCCCCTAGGGCACTTAGGCTATAATTAGCCCTCGGACCCCACCTCAGGGCCGTGCGTGGGGCAGGGGCAAGCCACGCCACAGCTAGGTCCATGTTACGGAAGTTCTTATCTGGTGACCTAGCTGCACGCCACCTGCCGCTGGCCAAAACCCGTTTAGGAGGACGGGACATACCGTTCACGTCTGGGCTGGGCCTAAACACGCAATACAGTACCTTGTACAAATTCCGTAAAATCAACCAGATACCTGATTGGCCTCATTTTCCTTGCATCAAATTCTTAAAAATAAAGTCAATCTACATACATTCATTTCATTATATTACAGAAACGTTCAATACTGCTTATTAATCAACAATCCTTCAAAACCTCTATTTTTCGTCACTTTATACTTCACACTTCTAAAACATTAATCGATTCATTGGAATTCAATTAATTTAAAGCCTCCAGGCGCCCTTCAAATTTTATCCTATTCTAATTGATACAATTAAAAGCAATTACATGCATTCAAATCACGTTAATTAAATTAAATGGAAAGGAGTAAATCGAATTAAAATAACACAACATTAAATACAATTCAATTAAATTAAATTAAATACATTGAATTAAGGATTCGAATCATTTCATTCGGGACGCGCCTCCAGGCGCCCTTGATATAATTGTAAGACGCTTTTATATGAGTGCAATTCGGCGTTTGACCATCTGCAGAATACAATACCTCCCTCCGTGTGATAGCCACTGAACCAGGGAGTGTGACAGGTTCGAACTCAGATCGATTATAGACATGTCCAGCTCACTACACCGACAGTTTAACGACTTACCAATATCATACATTGCTGAGTAAAGAGTGTGTGTGCAGTTTCTTAACACGGTGTTTTTCTTCATGTAAGATGCGTCCTGTTATAAAATTTGATGGTCGATAGCCTGTGCAGCTGCCCTGTCGCGGCAATGATTTGCTGAGTTTATGTTACGAATCCTCTCTTTAAGACGCAGCATGGCTTCAGTGAGAGGAATTTGTCCATGCTTATACCGTACATAGTTTAATTCGTCTAACCATCTGCAGAGTACAATTCGTCGTCCCTTGCGAACCCCAAGGAAACCGGCGAGTACAATAGTATAACCACACAGATTGGAATCCAGGACGTCTTGAGAAAAAATGGTGCCCACCGGATTTCTTGTCGGGTGACTGGTGACCAACTTGGACTTGAACTTGGTTACATAGTTTCAGCCAGCAATTTGGCTGCTCGCCGTCTTTGGCAGTAAAAACCCCAGGGAAATGAAAACGCGGACAAATAATTTCTTTTTCATTTTCAATATTTGTCTTCTTAACGATAGAAACAGTACAAAAAACTGATGATACCCTGCCATACCTATAAAAAAAGACTTTATCCAATCTATTCATACATTCGTGGATGAAATGAGGAAGCTTCCCTCGACTTTCAACTTCTGGATTGCACATCAGGTAATGAAGAGGAATCACTTTACTCTCAGATTGGGAAATCAGGTTCTACACGCTGCACGGTGTGAACCACAAGGATTGGAATCCAGGACGTCTTGAGAGGAAAATTTGTGCCTACCTGTTTTCTTGTCGAGTGACTGGGTACCAACCAGGGGTGTTCTACACGCTGCGTGCTGCGACCCAGACACAGCTTTTGGAAGATCCGCTGCATCGCAGACGCAGATTTGTACACTGGCTGCGTCTCATTTTGATTTTGATTTTGAATTGTTACATGGTTCTTCAGCCAACTCTGGGCTGCTCACAGTCTGCCAATTCCAAGCCCCCCTGTGTGATATAATATAACTGAAACCAGGGGGCACACTAAGCGGATTAGATAGTTTAAAGACTTGTCCAGGCCAGGTTGCGACTCATGATGCAGATTTTGGAGTCCCGCAGAACGACCCTGGTAGTCTGGTACCCAATTCGCGACCAATTTTGTAGACTATGTCCTGAGATGCAACGGAACCAGCATCCAAAAAGCTCAGGGGCAAACAAACAAAAACGGAAGACACACACACACTGATAACCCAACACAGTAATGAAATGGCACGGAAAAACTAACAACTGGCTAATCCTGACTATGAATGCATGCATGCATGCATGCAAACTACTACCGAACAGCGAATCCCAGCAATGATAGACAATGGTAGACTCACACACACCTATATTTAAACAGAGCCCTCGTCGCCCAGCTCAGTATGCATGCATATTAAATGCCTATCATTCCGACAAGCACTCACCGCCAGATAGCAAGGGATATCGCATGCATCAGCATAACAGGCTGTGGCTGCACCAGTGTCCAGACCAGCTGCATCGAGCACAGCTCCAGATGCATCCAGCATCCACACCAGACCAGCTGCATGAGCAGCTCTTTGTCAGCCGAAGAAGGCATTCGAAGGCATTCTAATTAGGCCGGAGCAGATCGAAAGCAGGAGAAAGATTAAGCGAAGCCTTGGAAGGAAAAGGCGCTCAACGGAAGGAGAAGACGGTTAACTGTCTAATCCTAATCGATCTGCTGCTGTTTGCGCGGATGAAAATGTAGAGGACCGGGGAAGGAGCTGGGGAAGGAACTGGGGAAGGAGCAGCACAACAAATGAGAAGCGGAGGCGGAGGACGTGGATTGTGCTGCGGGCGGGATGGAAGATACTCATTGTGGCGTGGCCTGACTGTTAACATTAATAACGCCATTCCGGTGCGCCATACCCATGCAGCTGCATTGGCGCCCATTTCACATCACACCAAGTTCACTTCCTTGCATCTCTCCTGCGACAATTTTCCGACCTACAGCTACCTATCTCGGCGCACACATTTTGGGTAGCCAGCGTCTGTTTCTCTTCTTCCCATTTCTCTCATTGAAGCAGGCCTAGTCATCCGAGGCCTTGCTATCCACCGCGTCTTGCGAAACAGCCCTCAGCTGCTCAGTCTCGATGACTGATGCGGACGAAGCCAAGGCTGCGACTGTGGGTGAGGTTGAGGAGCCCAACTCATCCGCAGTAGCAGCAGCTACGACTTCAGTCGGATTTGCAAAACGCGCAAATCGAAACCGCGGGAACATGCGCAAGCGCGAGACCGCAGAGGATGAAGGGAACGATGAGACGACTGTGGTGCGACAGAAGAAGCAAGTCCGAGGAGACCCGTTAGCTTTCAGCAACAAGCGGGAAGGCGAAACAGATATCATGATGACCTACGAGAGCAACAAGGCGCTGCAGAGCGGTGGCAACGATGCGTTTAGATATAACGAGACTGAGACAGCGATGGAACATGATGCAAGGTATGAACAAAACAAAACATAACAATCAATCGATCAACAAATCAACGATGCGTTTAGATATAGCGAGACAGAGACAGAGACAGGGATGGAACATGATGCAAGGTATGACCAAAACAAACAAACGAACGAACAAACAAACAAACAAACAAGCAAGCAAGCAAGCAAGCAAGCAAGCAAGCAAGCAAGCAAGCAATCAATCAATCAATCAATCAATCAATCAATCAATCAATCAATCAATCAATCAATCAATCAATCAATCAATCAATCAATCATTAATCAATCAATCAATCAATCAACTGTTGTATACCTACATTTGATAAGGCAGGACAAGGATAAGACATATCTACATATATACATTTGATAAGGCAGGACAAGGATTAGACATATCTACATACATACATTTGATAAGGCAGGACAAACACGGTGAGCAGTGTTAACATGCATGCTTGCATGCACACAACCCCGGTTCCGTTTGGCATTTGTTCTCTCTGAACATACACACGTAGTGACAATATGACAGACCCTATATTGATGTTGCATTTACACCGCAGCATATTAAGAGAGGTTGTGCTGAATCACAACCTTGTTTTATATAGGTATGTTATAGTCTTGCCTTGCCTTGTCTTTTATTTTATTTACAAGGCTCAATAATTAAATGATCCACTGTAGCACAAACTCAGGGCCCGCGTCGGTAAAACGATTGTTTGGGGTTCAGGTCATCAATGTTTTTTCTTTTTAAGCCCTTCCTATCACGGTTGGGCAAGTAACTTTAGCCTGTTTGGCCTACCCCTGGACTGTAACATACATACAAGGATCATGATGACGCTGCATTTACATTGCAGCACATTAAAAGAGGCAGTGCTGGATCATAGCCTTGCCTTGTCTTTTAATTGTCTTACAAGTCTCACGAGGACGCTGCATTTACATTGCAGCACATTAAGAGGGGCAGTACTGAATCACCTTGCCTTGTCTTATATTGTAGCCTTGCCTCGTCTTTTATGTTTAATACAATGCTCACGAGGACGGTACATTTACATTGCAGCACATTAAGAGAGGCAGTGCTGGATCATAGCCTTGCCTTGTCTTCTATTATAGCCTTGCCACGTCTTTTATTTGTCTTACAAGGCTCATGAGGACGCGGCATTTACATTGCAGCACATTAAGAGGGGCAGTACTGAATCACTACCTTGCCTTGTCTTATATTGTAGCCTTGCCTCGTCTTTTATGTTTAATACAATGCTCACGAGGACGGTACATTTACATTGCAGCACATTAAGAGAGGCAGTGCTGGATCATAGCCTTGCCTTGTCTTCTATTATAGCCTTGCCACGTCTTTTATTTGTCTTACAAGGCTCATGAGGACGCGGCATTTACATTGCAGCACATTAAGAGGGGCAGTACTGAATCACTACCTTGCCTTGTCTTATATTGTAGCCTTGCCTCGTCTTTTATGTTTAATACAATGCTCACGAGGACGGTACATTTACATTGCAGCACATTAAGAGAGGCAGTGCTGGATCATAGCCTTGCCTTGTCTTCTATTATAGCCTTGCCACGTCTTTTATTTGTCTTACAAGGCTCATGAGGACGCGGCATTTACATTGCAGCATTACATTAAAAGGGGCAGTGCTGAATCATCATCCTGCCTTGTCTTATACTATAGCCTTGCCTCGCTTTGTATTTTAAATACAATGCTCATGTCGATGTGTTGTCGGCATTGCAGGGCATTGAGAGGGGCAGTGCTGAATCACAACCTTGTTTTATATAGGCATGTCATAGCCTTGCCCTGTCATATGTTTCTTACAAGGCTCATGCGGATGCTGTATGCGTGTTGCAGGGCATCAAGAGGGGCAGTGCTTGATCACAACCTTGCTTTATGTTAATCACATTGTTAATCACAGCCTTGTAACCATATTCTTGTACAGCCTTGTAATCACAGCGTTTATCACAGCCTTGCCTTGTCTTGTATTGCCTTATGTTTTAGCCTTGCCCTGTCTAATGCTTTCCTTACAGAGCCCATTTTGATGCTGCGTGTACATTGCAGAGCATTGAGAGGGACAGTTCTAAATCACAACCTTGCCTTGTCTTATATTATAGCCGTGCCTTGCTTTGTATTGTGTTTTTCTTACAAAGCGCATGTTGATGCTGCATGTGTATTGCACCAAATTGAGAGAGGCAGTGCATAATCATAGCCTTGCCTTGTCATGTATGTTTTTTTCCAAAGCTGGTGTTGATGCTGCAATCTGAGAGAGGCAGGGCTTAATCATAGCCTTGCCTTGCCTTGCCTGTCTTCTATTTTATATGTTTCTTCCAAGGCTGGTGGTGATGCTGCATTTGTGTTGCAGCACTTTGAGAGAGGCAGGGCTGAAGCATAGCCTTGCCTTGCCTTGCCTTGCCTTGTCTTATATTTTCTTACAAGGCTGGTGGTGATGCTGCATTTGTGTTGCAGCACTTTGAGAGAGGCAGGGCTGAAGCATAGCCTTGCCTTGCCTTGCCTTGTCTTGTGTGTTTCTTGCAAGGCTGGTGTTGATGCTGCATTGTGTTGCATCACTTTCAGAAAGGCGGGGCTGAAGTAAGCCGGTGGGGGAACTGACTAATATGAAGGCCATGTCTTGTCTTGTTTTTTTCATACAAGGCTCATATTCATACAAGGCTCATTATTCATACAAGGATCACTATTCATACAAGGCTCATTATTTATACAAGGCTCATTATTCATACAAGGCTCATTATTCATACAAGGCTCATTATTCATACAAGGCTCATTATTCATACAAGGCTCATTATTCATACAAGGCTCATTATTTATACAAGGCTCATTATTCACACAAGGCTCATTATTCATACAAGGCTCATTATTCATACAAGGCTCATTATTCATACAATGCTCATTATTCATACAAGGCTCATTATTCACACAAGGCTCATTATTTATACAAGGCTCATTATTCATACAAGGCTCATTATTTATACAAGGCTCATTATTCATACAAGGCTCATTATTCATACAAGGCTCATTATTCATACAAGGCTCATTATTCATACAAGGCTCATTATTCATACAAGGCTCATTATTCATACAAGGCTCATTATTAACACACAGGCTCATTATCATACAAGGCTCATTATTCATACACGGCTTCATTATTCAAGGTCATAACAAGGCTCATTATTCATACAAGGCCATTATTCATACAAGGCTCATTATTCATACAAGGCTCATTCTTCATACAAGCTCATATACAAAGGCTCTTATTCATAACAAGGCTTATTTTATACAAGCCTCATTCGTCATACAAGGTCATAGTCAATACAAGGCTCATTTCATACACGGCTCATTATTCACACAAAGGCTCATTATTTATACAAGGTCATTATTCATACAGGATCTATTAATACCAGGATCATTTCTACAAGGCTAATTCATACAAGCTAATTATCATCAAGGCCATTTTGATGGTTTGCAGTGTCGTGTGCAGGGCCTGAGCAAGGGGGCAGGGCTTCATCAAGCCTTGTTTATATTCTTGCTATAATGTATATTCTTGCCTTGTCCTGTTGTAGCCTTGCCTGCTCTTATATTTTCTTACACGGACTAATGTGATACGTTTGTGTTGCAGCACGTTGAGAGTGGCATGGCTGAAGCAAGCAGACAGGGTAACAGAATAAGATGAAGCCATGCCTTTCTTATATTTTTCTTACAAGGGGCTTTGTGTGATATGTTTGTGTTGCAGCATGTTTGAGAGAGGCAGGGCTGAAGCAAGCAGACAGGGCAACAGAATAAGATGAAGCCATGCCTTTCTTATATTTTTCCTACAAGGCTCTTGTTGATACATTTGTGTTGCAGCTTGTTGAAAGAGGCAGGGCTGAAGCAAGCAGACAGGGTAACAGAATAAGATGAAGCCTTGCCTTTCTTATATTTTTCTTACAGGGCTCTTGTTGATACGTTTGTGTTGTAGCTCGTTGAGAGAGGCAGGGCTGAAGCAAGCAGACAGGGTAACAGAATAAGATGAAGCCATGCCTTTCTTATATTTTTCCTACAAGGCTCTTGTTGATACATTGGTGTTGCAGCACGTTGAAAGAGGCAGGGCTGAAGCAAGCAGGCAGGGGAACTGAATAATATGAATCCATGCCTTGTCTTGTCTTTTTCATACAAGGCTCATTTTGATGCTGCACGTCTGTTGCAGGGCATTGAGAGAGGCAGTGCTGAAGCAAGCAGACGGGGAAGGTGTGGATGATGGCACCTACAAGGGTTTGAACAGCTACATCGACTACAAACAGGTATGATGAATGCGTGGTGATGGTGGTGGTGATGGTTGTGGTGTTGTTTGGGTGATGGTGGAGTTTTGTTGATGATGATGGTGGGCAGATGGTGGGGTGATTATGGAGGTGATGGCACCTACAAGGCTATGAACAGCTACATTGACTACACACAGGTATGAGGGGGGGGGGGGGGGGGGGGGGGGGGGGCATGTGTGTGTGTGCATCTGTGCATATCTGTGTGTGCAAGTGTGTGTCTGCTACATTGACTACAAACAGGTATGAGGAATGCGAGGTGATGGTAGGGTGTTGGTGTTGGTGGGCTTATGGTGGGGTGTTGTTGATGATGATGGTTGGCAGATGGTGGAGTGATGATGGTGTTGAGGGCACCTACACGGGTGTGAACAGCTGCATTGACTACAAATAGGTATGATGAATGCGGGGTGATGGTGATGGTGGTGTTGGGGTGATGTTGGTGGGGTGTTGATGATGATGGTTGGCAGATGGTGGGGTGATAAGGGTGGTGAGGGCACCTACAAGGGTATCAACAGCTGCATTGACTACAAATAGGTATGAGGAATGCGGGGTGATGGTGGTGATTGTGATGGTGGTGGTGGTGGTGGTGGTGATGGTGATGGTGATGGTGAAGGTGGTGATGGTGGTGGTGATGGAGGTGGTGATGGTGGTGTTGGTGGTGGTGATGACGGTGGCGGTGACGGTGGTGGTGGTGATGGTGGTGGTGATGGTGGTGATGGTGGTGGTGATGGTGGTGGTGATGATGGTGGTGGTGGTGGTGGTGGTGATGAAAATGGTGGTGGTGATGGTGATGGTGGTGGTGGTGGTGATGGTGGTGATGGTGTAGGGGTGATGTTGGTGGGGTGTTGTTGATGATGATGGTGGCAGATGGTGGGGTGATGATGGTGGTGATGGCACCTACACGGGTATGACAGCTACATTGACTACAAGCAGGTATGTGTGTGTGCATGTGTGTGTTTGCTACATTGATTACAAACAGGTACCAGGAATGGGTGGTGAAAGCCTCGCTCTGTACCCAATATTTGTACATTTTTACACCATTGAATCATGGTATGGTTTGAAAGCATGCCCAGGCGGGGAAGGGATGGGTGATGGCTCCTACAAAGATATGGATGACTGAATTGAATGAAAACAGGTTTTAAGAATGCGGGGTGTTAAAGTGTGTAGTGTGGGGTAATATGGAATCTTGGGGGTGGGGAGGTAGGTGTGCGTGTGGATGGGGGTGGGGTAGGTGTGGGGTTGTATGTGAGGTTGGGAGAGGGGGGTGTGGGGTGGGGGTGGTGGTGGGGGGTGAGTGGGTGGACGGTAGGGGTGGGTTCAGTGTGGGGGTGTGTGGGGGGGGGAGGTAGGTGGGCGTGTGGATGGTGTGTGTGGGGGGGTATGTCTGGGAAAAATTTGATGGTCGATAGCCTGTGCAGCTGCCCTGTCGCGGCAATGATTTGCTGAGTTTATGTTACGAATCCTCTCTTTAAGACGCAGCATGGCTTCAGTGAGAGGAATTTGTCCATGCTTATACCGTACATAGTTTAATTCGTCTAACCATCTGCAGAGTACAATTCGTCGTCCCTTGCGAACCCCAAGGAAACCGGCGAGTACAATAGTATAACCACACAGATTGGAATCCAGGACGTCTTGAGAAAAAATGGTGCCCACCGGATTTCTTGTCAGGTGACTGGTGACCAACTTGGACTTGAACTTGGTTACATAGTTTCAGCCAGCAATTTGGCTGCTCGCCGTCTTTGGCAGTAAAAAACCCCAGGGAAATGAAAACGCGGACAAATAATTTCTTTTTCATTTTCAATATTTGTCTTCTTAACGATAGAAACAGTACAAAAAACTGATGATACCCTGCCATACCTATAAAAAAAGACTTTATCCAATCTATTCATACATTCGTGGATGAAATGAGGAAGCTTCCCTCGACTTTCAACTTCTGGATTGCACATCAGGTAATGAAGAGGAATCACTTTACTCTCAGATTGGGAAATCAGGTTCTACACGCTGCACGGTGTGAACCACAAGGATTGGAATCCAGGACGTCTTGAGAGGAAAATTTGTGCCTACCTGTTTTCTTGTCGAGTGACTGGGTACCAACCAGGGGTGTTCTACACGCTGCGTGCTGCGACCCAGACACAGCTTTTGGAAGATCCGCTGCATCGCAGACGCAGATTTGTACACTGGCTGCGTCTCATTTTGATTTTGATTTTGAATTGTTACATGGTTCTTCAGCCAACTCTGGGCTGCTCACAGTCTGCCAATTCCAAGCCCCCCTGTGTGATATAATATAACTGAAACCAGGGGGCACACTAAGCGGATTAGATAGTTTAAAGACTTGTCCAGGCCAGGTTGCGACTCATGATGCAGATTTTGGAGTCCCGCAGAACGACCCTGGTAGTCTGGTACCCAATTCGCGACCAATTTTGTAGACTATGTCCTGAGATGCAACGGAACCAGCATCCAAAAAGCTCAGGGGCAAATAAACAAAAACGGAAGACACACACACACTGATAACCCAACACAGTAATGAAATGGCACGGAAAAACTAACAACTGGCTAATCCTGACTATGAATGCATGCATGCATGCATGCAAACTACTACCGAACAGCGAATCCCAGCAATGATAGACAATGGTAGACTCACACACACCTATATTTAAACAGAGCCCTCGTCGCCCAGCTCAGTATGCATGCCTATCATTCCGACAAGCACTCACCGCCAGATAGCAAGGGATATCGCATGCATCAGCATAACAGGCTGTGGCTGCACCAGTGTCCAGACCAGCTGCATCGAGCACAGCTCCAGATGCATCCAGCATCCACACCAGACCAGCTGCATGAGCAGCTCTTTGTCAGCCGAAGAAGGCATTCGAAGGCATTCTAATTAGGCCGGAGCAGATCGAAAGCAGGAGAAAGATTAAGCGAAGCCTTGGAAGGAAAAGGCGCTCAACGGAAGGAGAAGACGGTTAACTGTCTAATCCTAATCGATCTGCTGCTGTTTGCGCGGATGAAAATGTAGAGGACCGGGGAAGGAGCTGGGGAAGGAACTGGGGAAGGAGCAGCACAACAAATGAGAAGCGGAGGCGGAGGACGTGGATTGTGCTGCGGGCGGGATGGAAGATACTCATTGTGGCGTGGCCTGACTGTTAACATTAATAACGCCATTCCGGTGCGCCATACCCATGCAGCTGCATTGGCGCCCATTTCACATCACACCAAGTTCACTTCCTTGCATCTCTCCTGCGACAATTTTCCGACCTACAGCTACCTATCTCGGCGCACACATTTTGGGTAGCCAGCGTCTGTTTCTCTTCTTCCCATTTCTCTCATTGAAGCAGGCCTAGTCATCCGAGGCCTTGCTATCCACCGCGTCTTGCGAAACAGCCCTCAGCTGCTCAGTCTCGATGACTGATGCGGACGAAGCCAAGGCTGCGACTGTGGGTGAGGTTGAGGAGCCCAACTCATCCGCAGTAGCAGCAGCTACGACTTCAGTCGGATTTGCAAAACGCGCAAATCGAAACCGCGGGAACATGCGCAAGCGCGAGACCGCAGAGGATGAAGGGAACGATGAGACGACTGTGGTGCGACAGAAGAAGCAAGTCCGAGGAGACCCGTTAGCTTTCAGCAACAAGCGGGAAGGCGAAACAGATATCATGATGACCTACGAGAGCAACAAGGCGCTGCAGAGCGGTGGCAACGATGCGTTTAGATATAACGAGACTGAGACAGCGATGGAACATGATGCAAGGTATGAACAAAACAAAACATAACAATCAATCGATCAACAAATCAACGATGCGTTTAGATATAGCGAGACAGAGACAGAGACAGGGATGGAACATGATGCAAGGTATGACCAAAACAAAAAAACGAACGAACGAACAAACTAACTAACAAACAAACAAACAAACAAACAAGCAAGCAAGCAAGCAAGCAAGCAAGCAAGCAAGCAAGCAAGCAAGCAAGCAATCAATCAATCAATCAATCAATCAATCAATCAATCATTAATCAATCAATCAATCAATCAATCAACTGATGTATACCTACATTTGATAAGGCAGGACAAGGATAAGACATATCTACATATATACATTTGATAAGGCAGGACAAGGATTAGACATATCTACATACATACATTTGATAAGGCAGGACAAACACGGTGAGCAGTGTTAACATGCATGCTTGCATGCACACAACCCCGGTTCCGTTTGGCATTTGTTCTCTCTGAACATACACACGTAGTGACAATATGACAGACCCTATATTGATGTTGCATTTACACCGCAGCATATTAAGAGAGGTTGTGCTGAATCACAACCTTGTTTATATAGGTATGTTATAGTCTTGCCTTGCCTTGTCTTTTATTTTATTTACAAGGCTCAATAATTAAATGATCCACTGTAGCACAAACTCAGGGCCCGCGTCGGTAAAACGATTGTTTGGGGTTCAGGTCATCAATGTTTTTTCTTTTTAAGCCCTTCCTATCACGGTTGGGCAAGTAACTTTAGCCTGTTTGGCCTACCCCTGGACTGTAACATACATACAAGGATCATGATGACGCTGCATTTACATTGCAGCACATTAAAAGAGGCAGTGCTGGATCATAGCCTTGCCTTGTCTTTTAATTGTCTTACAAGTCTCACGAGGACGCTGCATTTACATTGCAGCACATTAAGAGGGGCAGTACTGAATCACCTTGCCTTGTCTTATATTGTAGCCTTGCCTCGTCTTTTATGTTTAATACAATGCTCACGAGGACGGTACATTTACATTGCAGCACATTAAGAGAGGCAGTGCTGGATCATAGCCTTGCCTTGTCTTCTATTATAGCCTTGCCACGTCTTTTATTTGTCTTACAAGGCTCATGAGGACGCGGCATTTACATTGCAGCACATTAAGAGGGGCAGTACTGAATCACTACCTTGCCTTGTCTTATATTGTAGCCTTGCCTCGTCTTTTATGTTTAATACAATGCTCACGAGGACGGTACATTTACATTGCAGCACATTAAGAGAGGCAGTGCTGGATCATAGCCTTGCCTTGTCTTCTATTATAGCCTTGCCACGTCTTTTATTTGTCTTACAAGGCTCATGAGGACGCGGCATTTACATTGCAGCATTACATTAAAAGGGGCAGTGCTGAATCATCATCCTGCCTTGTCTTATACTATAGCCTTGCCTCGCTTTGTATTTTAAATACAATGCTCATGTCGATGTGTTGTCGGCATTGCAGGGCATTGAGAGGGGCAGTGCTGAATCACAACCTTGTTTTATATAGCTATGTCATAGCCTTGCCCTGTCATATGTTTCTTACAAGGCTCATGCGGATGCTGTATGCGTGTTGCAGGGCATCAAGAGGGGCAGTGCTTGATCACAACCTTGCTTTATGTTAATCACATTGTTAATCACAGCCTTGTAACCATATTCTTGTACAGCCTTGTAATCACAGCGTTTATCACAGCCTTGCCTTGTCTTGTATTGCCTTATGTTTTAGCCTTGCCCTGTCTAATGCTTTCCTTACAGAGCCCATTTTGATGCTGCGTGTACATTGCAGAGCATTGAGAGGGACAGTTCTAAATCACAACCTTGCCTTGTCTTATATTATAGCCGTGCCTTGCTTTGTATTGTGTTTTTCTTACAAAGCGCATGTTGATGCTGCATGTGTATTGCACCAAATTGAGAGAGGCAGTGCATAATCATAGCCTTGCCTTGTCATGTATGTTTTTTTCCAAAGCTGGTGTTGATGCTGCAATCTGAGAGAGGCAGGGCTTAATCATAGCCTTGCCTTGCCTTGCCTTGTCTTCTATTTTATATGTTTCTTCCAAGGCTGGTGGTGATGCTGCATTTGTGTTGCAGCACTTTGAGAGAGGCAGGGCTGAAGCATAGCCTTGCCTTGCCTTGCCTTGCCTTGTCTTATATTTTTCTTACAAGGCTGGTGGTGATGCTGCATTTGTGTTGCAGCACTTTGAGAGAGGCAGGGCTGAAGCATAGCCTTGCCTTGCCTTGCCTTGTCTTATGTGTTTCTTGCAAGGCTGGTGTTGATGCTGCATTGTGTTGCATCACTTTCAGAAAGGCGGGGCTGAAGTAAGCCGGTGGGGGAACTGACTAATATGAAGCCATGTCTTGTCTTGTTTTTTTCATACAAGGCTCATTATTCATACAAGGCTCATTATTCATACAAAGCTCATTATTCATACAAGGCTCATTATTCATACAAGGCTCATTATTCATACAAAGCTCATTATTCATACAAGGCTCATTATTCACACAAGGCTCATTATTCATACAAGGCTCATTATTCATACAAGGCTCATTATTCACACAAGGCTCATTATTCACACAAGGCTCATTATTCATACAAGGCTCATTATTCATACAAGGCTCATTATTCATACAAGGCTCATTATTCATACAAGGCTCATTATTCACACAAGGCTCATTATTTATACAAGGCTCATTATTCATACAAGGCTCATTATTCATACAAGGCTCATTATTCATACAAGGCTCATTATTCATACAAGGCTCATTATTCATACAAGGCTCATTATTTATACAAGGCTCATTTTGATGGTGCATGTCTGTTGCAGGGCATTGAGAGGGGCAGTGCTTCATCACAGCCTTGTCTTATATTCTTGCCTAATGTTATATTCTTGCCTTGTCTTCTGTTGTAGCCTTGCCTTGTCTTATATTTTTCTTACAAGGCTCTTGTTGATACGTTTGTGTTGCAGCACGTTGAGAGTGGCAGGGCTGAAGCAAGCAGACAGGGTAACAGAATAAGATGTAGCCATGCCTTTCTTATATTTTTCTTACAAGGCTCTTGTTGATACGTTTGTGTTGCAGCACGTTGAGAGAGGCAGGGCTGAAGCAAGCAGACAGGACAACAGAATAAGATGAAGCCATGCCTTTCTTATATTTTTCCTACAAGGCTCTTGTTGATACATTTGTGTTGCAGCTTGTTGAAAGAGGCAGGGCTGAAGCAAGCAGACAGGGTAACAGAATAAGATGAAGCCTTGCCTTTCTTATATTTTTCTTACAGGGCTCTTGTTGATACGTTTGTGTTGCAGCTCGTTGAGAGAGGCAGGGCTGAAGCAAGCAGACAGGGTAACAGAATAAGATGAAGCCATGCCTTTCTTACATTTTTCCTACAAGGCTCTTGTTGATACATTGGTGTTGCAGCACGTTGAAAAGAGGCAGGGCTGAAGCAAGCAGGCAGGGGAACTGAATAATATGAATCCATGCCTTGTCTTGTCTTTTTCATACAAGGCTCATTTTGATGCTGCACGTCTGTTGCAGGGCATTGAGAGAGGCAGTGCTGAAGCAAGCAGACGGGGAAGGTGTGGATGATGGCACCTACAAGGGTTTGAACAGCTACATCGACTACAAACAGGTATGATGAATGCGTGGTGATGGTGGTGGTGATGGTTGTGGTGTTGTTTGGGTGATGGTGGAGTTTTGTTGATGATGATGGTGGGCAGATGGTGGGGTGATTATGGAGGTGATGGCACCTACAAGGCTATGAACAGCTACATTGACTACACAACAGGTATGAGGGGGGGGGGGGGGGGGGGGGGGGGGGGTGCATGTGTGTGTGTGCATCTGTGCATATCTGTGTGTGCAAGTGTGTGTCTGCTACATTGACTACAAACAGGTATGAGGAATGCGAGGTGATGGTAGGGTGTTGGTGTTGGTGGGCTTATGGTGGGGTGTTGTTGATGATGATGGTTGGCAGATGGTGGAGTGATGATGGTGTTGAGGGCACCTACACGGGTGTGAACAGCTGCATTGACTACAAATAGGTATGATGAATGCGGGGTGATGGTGATGGTGGTGTTGGGGTGGTGATGTTGGTGGGGTGTTGATGATGATGGTTGGCAGATGGTGGGGTGATAAGGGTGGTGAGGGCACCTACAAGGGTATCAACAGCTGCATTGACTACAAATAGGTATGAGGAATGCGGGGTGATGGTGGTGATTGTGATGGTGGTGGTGGTGGTGGTGGTGATGGTGATGGTAGTGGTGAAGGTGGTGATGGTGGTGGTGATGGAGGTGGTGATGGTGGTGTTGGTGGTGGTGATGACGGTGGCGGTGACGGTGGTGGTGGTGATGGTGGTGGTGATGGTGGTGATGGTGGTGGTGATGGTGGTGGTGATGATGGTGGTGGTGGTGGTGGTGGTGATGAAAATGGTGGTGGTGATGGTGATGGTGGTGGTGGTGGTGATGGTGGTGATGGTGTAGGGGTGATGTTGGTGGGGTGTTGTTGATGATGATGGTGGCAGATGGTGGGGTGATGATGGTGGTGATGGCACCTACACGGGTATGACAGCTACATTGACTACAAGCAGGTATGTGTGTGTGCATGTGTGTGTTTGCTACATTGATTACCAAACAGGGTACCAGGGAATGGGTGGTGAAAGCCTCGCTCTGTACCCAATATTTGTACATTTTTACACCATTGAATCATGGTATGGTTTGAAAGCATGCCCAGGCGGGGGAAGGGATGGGTGATGGCTCCTACAAAGATATGGATGACTGAATTGAATGAAAACAGGTTTTAAGAATGCGGGGTGTTAAAGTGTGTAGTGTGGGGTAATATGGAATCTTGGGGTGTGGGAGGTAGGTGTGCGTGTGGATGGGTGGTGGGGTAGGTGTGGGGTTGTATGTGAGGTTGGGAAGAGGGGGGTGTGGGGTGGGGGTGGTGGTGGGGGGTGAGTGGGTGGACGGTAGGGGTGGGTTCAGTGTGGGGGTGTGTGGGGGGGGGGAGGTAGGTGGGCGTGTGGATGGTGTGTGTGGGGGGGTATGTCTGGGGTTAGAGTGAATGACGGCAGCTACAAGGGAAGGGACTGCCACATTGACAACAGACAGGTGTGAAGAATGCGGGGTGTACAAGTGTGTAGTGTGGGGTTGTATGGAAGGTTGGGGGGTGGGAGGTAGGTGTGCGTGTGGATGGGGGGGGGGGGGGGGGGGGGGGGGGTAGGTGTGGGGTAGAGTGAATGACGGCATCTACAAGATAATGGCGTACTACATTAAATACACACATGTGTGAACAATGCGGGATGTAAAAGTGTGTAGCGTGGGGTTGTATGGAAGTTTGGGGGGGTAGTGTGGGTGGGACGGGGTGGTCTTTTTTGGTGGGTGGGTTGGTGGGTGGGGGAGGTAGGTGAGCGTGTGGATGGAGGGTTGGGGAATGGGGGAAGAGGTGTGGTAGGGTGAATGATGGTAGCTACAAGGGAATGGACTACCACATTGACAACACACAGGTGTGAAGAATGTGGGAAATAAAAGTGTGTAGTGTGGGGTTGTATGGAAGGTTGTGGGTGTGTGTGTGGGTGTGTGTGTGGGTGTGGGTGTGTGTGTGTGGGGGGGGGATGCTAGTGGGTGAAAGGTAGGGGTAGGGTGCGATGGGGGGGGTAAGGTGGATGATGGCTCCTACAGGGGAATGGGCTACCACATTGACTACTGCCAAGCTATACCACGCCGCCATACTCGATTGTCATCTGTTACAGAGTATGGCGGCGTGGTATAGCTTGACAACTGCAAACAAGTACGAGGAATGAGGCATGAAGAATTAGGAATAGGGTATGAAATCGCAGGCCATGGCATACCATAAAATCATATTTTGTTTCAGCTAAATTCTTTCTATTGAGATTTGACAGCATGTGATGCTTTGAAAGGGGGGGATCAGGTGGTGGTGATGGTGGGGTGTTGTTGATGGTGACGGTGAGCAGATGGTGGGGTAAAGGTGGAGGTGACTGTGGTGATGGGACCTACAAGGCTAAGCACGACTTCATTGACAACAAACAGGTGTGAGGGAAGCAGGCTGAAAGCTTGCTCCATACGGGCTGTATTCCCTATATTTGTATAGATGTCCAACCTTGCATCATGCTATGGTTTGAAAGCATGTCTAG
This sequence comes from Chlamydomonas sp. ICE-L, assembly GCA_013435795.1. Taxonomy (NCBI): domain Eukaryota; kingdom Viridiplantae; phylum Chlorophyta; class Chlorophyceae; order Chlamydomonadales; family Chlamydomonadaceae; genus Chlamydomonas; species Chlamydomonas sp. ICE-L. The sequence goes on from JACBWV010000084.1 coordinate 681,558, forward strand.
GTGGGGAAAGGGTGGATGATGGCACCTACAAGGGCAATGATAAGCAGGGGTGTGTGTGTGTGCATGTTTGTGTGCATGTGTGTGTGTGTGTGTGTGTGTGTGTGTGTGTGTGTGTGTGGGTGGGTGGGGGGGGGGGAGGGTTAGGGTGGATAATGGCACCACAAGGGAATGAGCAGCTACATTGACTGCAAACGGGTATGAGGGAAGAGAAATGGGGTATGACAGTACAAGTTAAGAGGTATTCGAAATGAGGTATGAAGAATGAGATATGAAGAATGAGAAATAAGGGAGGGGGTATGGCTGTATGAGGTATGAGGTCCCAGGCCATCATATATCATGTGTGTGTGTGTGTACAAACTATCAGGTCCCAGGCCATCGTAGATTGTGTGTGTGTGTGTGTGTGTGCGCGCAAACCATTTCTTGGTTGAGCTCGTTTTTCTTTTTGTATAGATGTGGCAACATGTGGGGCCTTGGAAGGTGGATTTAGCTAACAACCTAATCCACGACTCCCTCGTGCGCAGGACTTCAGACTTGAAGACACAATTGGTACTGATAAGGGTGGTGCTTCACACTGACCTTTGTGACTTACAACCCCACCGAGTTCATATATTTAGCTTGCAACCTAATGCACCACTCCCTCGTGCACAGGACTTCCGACATGAACACACAATCAGTTCTGAGAAGGGCGTTGCTTCTCACGGATCTCTGCGTCTCAGAACCCAACCGAGCTCATATCTTTAGCTTACAACCTAATCCACCACTCCATTGTGCACAGGAGTTTCGACATGAACACACAATCAGTTCTGAGAAGGGTGGTGGTTCACACGGCCCTCTGCGTCTCACAACCCAACCAAGAGAATATATTAGCTTATAACCTAATCCACCACTCCCTTGTACACAGGACTTTCGACGTGAACACATATTTGGTACTGAGAAGGGCGTTTGTGCACAGGGCCCCCTGCATCTCACAACCCAACCAAGTACATGTATGTAGCTTGCAACCTAATCCACCACCCCCTCATTCACAGGACTTCCAACATTAACACACGATTGGCGCTGAGAAGGGCGGTGGTTCACACAGCCCTCTTTGAGCCAACATGTATGCAAGAGTAACCTATACAAGAGTAACCACACACTTTGTTCACCATCTGACATTTGCAAGGACTACAAGCAATTCACACGACCCTCTGTGCCTCACAGCCAAACATACCTTACACACCCACCATAACTTACACACCTAGAACCAGGAACCCTCGCCTAGAACATACCTTCCATAGCTTACATAACTTGCATACCATACAACCTAATCCACAACTCCCTCATACCAGACATTCGCTGACTGAAATGTCGTCAACAATACACAGGGCTTCCGGCGAGAGCATACAATTGGTTCCGAGAAGGGGGGTGGTCCACACGGCCCTCTTCGATTCAACATGTATGCAATAGTGACCACACACTTTGACTAGCACCCAAAATTTGCAAGGACTACAAGCAATTCACACAGCCCTACGGGTCTCACAGCCAATCATATATTGAACTCACAACCTAATCCACCACTCCCTCGTGCACAGGGCTTCCGACGAGAACACACAATCGGTTCCGAGAAGGGGGGTGGTCCACACGGCCCTCTTCGATCCAACATGTATGCAATAGTAACCACACACTTTGACTAACACCCGACATTTGCAAGGACTACAAGCAATTCACACAGCCCTACGTGTCTCACAGCCAATCATATATTGAACTCACAACCTAATCCACCACTCCCTCGTGCACAGGGCTTCCGACGAGAACACACAATCGGTTCCGAGAAGGGCGGTGGTTCACACGGCCCTCTTCGAGCCAACATGTATGCAAGAGTGACCACACGCTTTGACTACCAGCCTGACATTTGCAAGGACTACAAGCAAACTGGATTCTGCTCGTATGGAGACTCTTGCAAGTTTATGCATGACAGAGGAGATTACAAGTCTGGCTGGGAAATAGAAAGGGTGCGCATCATGCATTTTTATGAATGATTATTATGACTTTTAATGAACAAATATTACCTGTCTGGCTGGGAAATAGAAAGGGTGCGCATCATGATTTGTACAAATTATTAAAACGAATTGTAATGAATCAGTCGAACTTATTTATATGCAAGGACTGCAAGCAAACCGGATTCTGCTCGTATGGAGACTCTTGCAAGTTTATGCACAATAGAGGAGATTACAAGTCTGGCTGGGAAATAGAAAGGGTGCGCAAAGGGTGTGAGAGTTTGTGGGTGGGTGGGGTGTGTGTGTGTGTGGGGGGGGGGGAGTTTGTGGGTTTGTCAGAGTTATGTACGATAGAGGAGATTACAAGTCTGGCTGGGAAATATAAAGGGTGCGCAAAGGGTGTGAGAGTTTGTGGGTGGGGTGTGTGTGTGTGGGGGGGGGAGTTTGTGGGTTTGTCAGAGTTTATGCACGATAGAGGAGATTACAAGTCTGGCTGTGAAATAGAAAGAGTGCGCATCATGATTTTTGGCGGAGCCCCCTCTTCAAGGGGGCAGGAGCCCCCAGGGTTACCCATGTGTCTGTCTGTTTGTCCGACCGTCTGACCAAGACAAAGCCTGATACGTCAGCCAACAGCCTCGTAACTAACTTGCTTCAGTTGCCACCTGTCGCTCCGTTGCAAACACTCTCCGCTAATGTTTAGCGTCGCATGCGACGCGGCATAGAACTTGTTATGATTTATTATTATGAATTTTTATGAATGAATACAACTTATTTACATGCATTTATATAACGGTATTAGCCCAGGAGGCCACAAGGAAGTTTGTTACAGACCTAACGCTAGGAGTTTTTGATTTTGCCCTCGACCCACTACCCACCCATCCCAAAAAGCTTGTGAGGCCAATATCTCTTATGCATTTAGATAGATTAGCCCAAGCAATTGTTTAAATAGCAAACATAGGGAACGGCTTAGATCATGGATTTTGCATAGTTTGCATCGCCGTGTGGAAATAGAAAGGGTGCGCTTTATACATTTTAATGATTTATTAAAGGTTATTTAAATTATTTGTATTCATTTGTTAATCTGTTTTAATAGTTAAAAAATAAGAACGTCTTAGTTCATGGATTTGGCAAAGTTTGCATCGCCAAGTATAAATGTAAATGGTGCACTTCATACAGTGTAATGAGTTATTACCGTTTATTGCAATTATTTGTATGCATTTTTTGTTTTAATATGAAAACAGAGGAGAACCGCTTTGTTTATAGATTTAGGATAGTTTGCATAGCCTTGTGGAAATAGAAAGGGTGCACTCCATACATGTTCATGAGTTATTACAAGTTATTACAATTATTTGTATGCATTTTAAAATCTGTTTCAGTCTGTTTTAATAATTTAAAAAGAAGAATGTCTTAGTTTATGGATTTGGCATAGTTTGCATCGCCAAGTATAAATAAAAATGGTGCACTTCATACATTGTAATGAGTTATTACAGATAATTTTAATCATTTGTATCCTTTTTTGTTTTAATAGCACAAAATAGGAGAACCGCTTTGTTCATGGATTTGACATAGTTTGCATTGCCTTGTGGAAATAAAAAGGGTGTGCTTCGTACATTTCATTAGTTATTACAAGCTGGAAGACTTGTTGAAACCATTTGACTATGTTAATGTGGATCGGGCCACCGGGGCCACCCCTAGGTGGGAAGAGATGTGCCTGTATTTAGGGGGGAGGGGGGGAGGGGAATGGAGTGCCCATATTTAGGGGGGAGGGGGGGAGGGGAAGGGGGTGCCCGTATTTGGCGGCGGGGGGGTGGGGTGGGGTGTGTGTGTGTGGGGGGGGGGGGGCATACTACGCGGATGTACTGATTGGATACAGGATTTGGAAGAAGATGGTAATGATGAATGATCCACACCATGGTGGAACTGAGTGTCGTATGCGTTTGTGTGACTGTGTGCTGATTCCTGGTTGGCTGCAGGATTGGGAAGAGGAGCAAAAGCTAAAGGTGGAAGACTAGTTGAAACCGTTTGACTGTATTAATGAGTATCGGGCCACAAGGGTCAGTCCCAGGGGGGGTAGGTGGAAGCCCGTATTTAGTGGGTGTCGGGGTAAGGAGGGGGCACGTATTTAGGGGGGGGGGGGGGGGGGGGGGGGGGGGTCATACTAAGCAGAGTTCCTGGTTGGCTGCATGATTGGGAAGAAGATGGTAATGATGCATGATACACACCATGGTGAACCTAAGTTCGATTGTCATATGCGTGTGTGTGTGAATGTGTGCTGCTTCTTGGTTGGCTGCATGATTGGGAAGAAGATGGTAATGATGCATGATACACACCATGGTGAACCTAAGTTCGAGTGTCATATGCGTGTGTGTGAATGTGTGCTGCTTCTTGGTTGGCTGCAGGATTGGGAAGAGGAGCAAAAGCAAAAGGTGGAAGACAAGAAGAAAGGGTTGAACCCAGATGATGATATCAATGAGGATGGGGCCACCCCTGCACTGTAACATACCTACCCCTGGACTGTAATATACCTACCCCAGGACTGTAACATACCTACCCCTGGTCTGGAACATACATGCACATGCAGGATTGGGAAGAGCACTCTACACCCTACACCTCACACCCCACATCCCAAAACCCACACCCCACACACCACACTCCACACCCCACATACATGCACATGCAGGATTGGGAAGAAGAGCAAAAGCAGAAGGTGGAGGACATGAAGAAAGGGTCGAACCCAGATGACGATATTAATGAGGATGTGGCCACCCCTGCACTGTAACATACCTACCCCTGCACTGTAACATACATGCACATGCAGGATTGGGAAGAGGAGCAAAAGCAAAAGGTGGAAGACAAAAAGAAAGGGTTGAACCTGGATTATGATATCCATGAGGATGGGGCCACCCCTGCACTGTAACATACCTACCCCAGGACTGTAACATACATGCAAATGTAGGATTGGGAAGAGGAGCAAAAGCAGAAGGTGGAGGACAAGAAGAAAGGGTTGAACCCGGATGACGATGAGGAAGAAGAGGAGAAACCTGGGAGGCCTGAGGATGACCTTCCATTCGCTTGCTACATCTGTCGCGAGGAGTGGGCCAAGTGCAAGAACCCTGTCATGACACGGTGTCGACATTATTTCTGCCAGTCTTGTGCCCTCAAGTGAGTTTGACCACTATTTGTATGCATTTTATAATATTATTTAATAGAATCTATATTTATAATATTATAATATTCTTTTCTATGTATGCCCAAGGAGTGGGCCGAGTGAAATAACCATGTCATCACACGGTGTCGACAGTGCTTCTTCCAGGTATGTGCCCTAAAGTGAGTTTGGCTACTACTGCTACGTATTTTATGCATTTGTCTTATTTTTATAATATTATTTTATGTTTGTGTTGCAAGGAGTGGGCCAAGTGCTAGAACCCTGTCGTGACACGGTGTCAACATTGCTTCTGCCAGTCATGTGCCCTCAAGTGAGTTAACCACTCTGTTAATGTATTTTGTGTATTTTTATTATTTATACAAATATCATTTCTATTACTGTACAAGGGGTGGATCGAGTGCAAGAATCCTGTCAGCACACGGTGTCGACATTACTTCTGCCAGTCATGGTCCCTAAAGTGAGTTTGGCCACTGTTGCTATGTTCTTTTTACGCATTTGCATTTTGTTTCATATTATATTGTTTTCTACCTATGCTGCAAGGATTGAGTGTTGACGTTGCTTCTGCCAGTTCTGTGCCCTAAAGTGAGTTTGGCCACTGTTGCTATGTTCTTTTTACGTATTTGCATTTTGTCTCATATTATATTGTTTTCTACCTATGCTGCAAGGATTGAGTGTTGACATTGCTTCTGCCAGTTCTGTGCCCTCAAGTGAGTTTGGCCACTGTTGCTATGTTCTTTTTACGTATTTGTACTTCTTATAATATTGTATTCCATTTCTGTTTGAAGGATTGGCTGCTGACATTGCTTCTGCCAGTCTTGTGCCCTCAAGTGAGTTTGGCCACTGTTGCTCTGTTTTTTTTACGTACTTGTATTTTGTTCATTATTGTTTTCTACGTATGTTGCAAAGATTGGCTGCTGACATTGCTTCTGCCAGTTCTGTGCCCTCAAGTGAGTTTGGCCACTGTTGCTCTGTTTGAGTACGAATTTGTACTTTGTATAATATTATTTTCCATTTATGTTTGAAGGATTGGGTGTAGGCATACATACTTCTGCCAGTCTTGTGCCCTCAACTTAATTTTGGCCACTGTCACATTGTCTTTTTTACCTATGTTTCTTATTTGTATACTATTATTTTCTATATCTGTTGCAAGGAGCGAGCCAAGTGCTAGAATGCTTTCATAGCACGGTGTAGGCTTAACGTCTGCCAGTTATGTGCCCTCATGTAAGTTTACTACTATCCGTTATGTATATATGTATGTATTTTTATAATATTGTCATTTATGCCTGCTCAAGGATTGGGTTGGGTGCAAGAACCCATTCATAACACGGTGTAGGCATTACGTCTGCCAGTCTTGTGCCCTCAAGGGCATTTGGCGACTATTTGTATGACATCACCAACTATTCGTTCAGGAGCAAAGGTTATTGTTTCACGATCCATATAATTGGAAATGCCATGTATGTATGTATGTATGTATGTATGTATGTTGTTGTTGTTGTTACAGTCCAGGGGTAGTCCAAATAGTCTTAAGGGACTTGCCCAACCGTAACAGGAGGGGCTTACGACGAAAATACACTGATGAAACACTAAACCCCAAACAATCGTTTTACCGACAGGCTACAGTGCAAAATATTTTTACCCGATTGTGATTCAATCATCATCCCAAATGCCATGCATAGCTTTTCTTTTCCGCTATGAGGAGCAGCATCTAGGCAGCTGTCCCAACTTCCTATCCAGCTTAACCTAATGCGACCTAGTGCACTTGGAAGCTAGCATAATCAGCTGCCCAGAACTGCTGAAATATTTGGGTGTAGCACAGTGGCTGGCTTGGGGAGCTGTCTAGAAGCTGCTGAAAAAGGCCCAAAAGAAAAGCCCTGAGGCCATGCTAAGGTTATCCCCTGGGGATAGGGATGACTTTGTAAAGTTACCCCCGGGGGTGGCCAGGGATTTTTGTCCAAATCTGAAAGTGGAGTTTTACTAGCAATTAAGGCCTCCTCCAGGGACAGCTGTTCAGTTCTTTTTATAGCTTTTGTAGCTTTTGAGGGTCATTTGGGGCAATAACAACTGTTTTTATAATTTGTATAGCGAGAATTTCGCTAAAACGGGGTCAAAAATAGCGATCGCTATAGCGGAAAAGAAACCCCCTGGGGGTGGCCCCTGATTTATATTAAAATAGCTCTAATATTAACCAGCTCTGCTGTTAGATGATTTTGGAAATTTAAACATTTTGAAATCATCTGAAGTTGTATGTACCTTTTGTGTGTTACAGGGATCATGCCAAAGGAGGCAAGTGTGCTATTTTTTAAATTATGTTTGAAATCATTTCAGGAGGCAAGTGTGCTATTTTTGAAATCATGTTTGTAATCATTTGACTATTTTTACCTTTTGTGTGTTACAGGCATCATGCGAAAGGAGGCAAGTGTGCTATCTGCGACCAATCAACGCAAGGCATCTTCAATGTTGCGCAAGACATCGTGAAGAAGATGAAGGCTGCCCAGGCCGCTCAGCCGTAGCAAGTGGCGCAAGGACAAAATATATAGTGGAAAATATGAAGGCTTACCAGGCTACCCAGCTATATCATTAGTTTTTGTTTACAAATTGATGCAAGGCATCTTCAATGTTGCGCAAGATATCGTGAAGAAGATGAAGGCTGCCCAGGCCGCTCAGCCGTAGCAAGTGGCGCAAGGACGAAATATATAGTGGAGAAGATGAAGGCTGCCCAGGCTACCCAGATATATCATTAGTTTCTGTTTACAAATCAATGCAAGGCATCTTCAATGTTGCGCAAGATATCGTGAAAATATTAAGGCTGCCCAGCTGTAGCAAGCGGTGCAAGGACCCAAGATATAGTGGAGACGTTGGAGGCTTTCCAGGATACCCAGGTATACCATAAGGGGTTGTTATTAATCGTTGCAGGGCATCTCCAATACTGCGGAATAAATAGTGAAACATATGAAGGCTGTCCAGGCTACCCAGCTGTAGCAATTGGAGTTGTTGTGCTTGGACGCAAGCTATCTTCAATATGGCGTAAGGACGCACGCTATAGTGCAGAATATGAAGGCTGGCCAGACTACCCAGCCATAGCAAAAGGGGTTGTGGTGAATTGGCATCAGGTATCTTCAATATTGCGCAAGATATAGTGAAGAGGATGAAGGCTGCCCAGGCTACCTTGGCCTCTCAGCTATAGAAATTGCGGTGGTGATGAATTGGAGCAAGATGTAGTGATGAAGATAAGGGCTACCCAGCCGTATCAATTAGAATTGTGGTGATGTGGCATCAACTATGACAAGATGGAGGCTGCCCAGGCTAACCAGCCATTACAATTGGAGTTGTGGTGAATTGGCATCAGCTATATTCAATATGGCGTAAGAACGCAAGCTGTAGTGCAGAATATGAAGGCTGACCAGACTAATCGGCCATAGCAATAGGGGTTGTGGTGAATTGGCATCAGGTATCTTCAATATTGCGCAAGATAGAACGAAGGAAATGAAGTAAGGCTGCCCAGGCTACCAAGCCGGAGCAATTTGAGTTGTTTGTGATTTTTTCTGGTTGCCTTGGCCACACACAGGTTTCATCTTCATCTATGTGCGCTTTAGGTCTCGTGCGATGGTACGACATGTGAGGCTGTACCCAGCTTTTTTTTCTCTCCCCCCCCTTTGCGCTAATACTCGTGCTATTTCACGCTACACATATATCCACAATGACTCGGTGCCCTCCCTTTCTTTGTGCATGAATTGGTTTTTTTATGTCATACGACTTTTCTTCCTTTTGGAGCTGTATTAAGAAAGGGCTGACACGCCGTATCACATTGCTTGTTGTTGTGGGGCACTTGGTATTGTGAGTTCTATGAGACAGTATTGGAGGCGGCCCGGCCATTGGAATTGGTATA
>JACBWV010000084.1:699194-706694 GCA_013435795.1 Chlamydomonas sp. ICE-L
AGCTGCGCATGGCGCACGCCAATCGGAGCGCATGGCTCAGGTGCTTGGGGAAATACTTGCAACACCTAGATATTCGACAATTATTTCAATCATGCGAACACTTTGCTTAGTGTCTAGCAAAATTCTGGTGCTAAACTGTGGTGTATCATACGGATATAACCATAAGATTCCCCAATCGGACAACACGTTTTCCTCATACACCACATAAACCTTCTTTAATGGCGGAGTTGATGGTTCTCGGTACAACCTCGATCCCATGAGCTGGAGCTGGTGCAGTCTTGGCCTTCAACTAACCATGCGAGTTGCAGGTGCAGGCGCTACAGACGTAGGAAACGAGTGAAGAGATACTCGCAACAAAATCTCACGACTTCATTGTTTCTGAATCATCATGCGTACTCAGTCTCTTTTGTTCCTGAGTTAAACTCCACAGTTACGTTACTGTTATCAATGGCGGGGCCATTTATGCAGCCTCGTTCAGTCTTTCATTCATGGAGCATGCCAGTTTGCCGGGAGCGTCCTCGAGTTGAAGAGGTTGCACCATCACTCTCCTCGCTAATCATTTCACCATGTGTCTGTCCTGCTCCTTCAGGACTTCTTTTACCGATGAATTCGTAGGGACTGCATAGCGCATGCGAATTGCAGGCGCAGACACTACAAAAGTACGGAGCGAGCAAACATATTCGCTACAAAATATCCAGACTTCATCTTCTCTGGAACTAATGCGTCCAGTCTCTGTTGTTCGTGTGTTCTCACCTACCTGTAAGACTGTGGCAAATATTGGATAGGCTTCCCTTAATCAGCCTCGTTTAGATTGGTCTCCGACCTCGCTAATCACTTCCTGCGTTTGCGCCTGCGCATACATCCACCCATGCACCATTCCTTCCTGCCGGTCCAATGGTTTCGGACGATGCCAGTGTCATCTAGTAACACCTGGTTGTGAACTCGTGGCCATTTAAACACGTGGCAGTTTCTTGACAGGAAGGATGCTATACCCTAGATTCGAGAAGGAAAAGGAAAAACAAGAGTGACAAAGAGTTAAGTAGAAAAAAGAAAAGAAAGACGAGGAACCCAAAGCTTATAGACTAGCAGAAGCTTAAAAGAAAAGCAGTACGCCAATTCGGCGTGATTAAGGAAGCTGTCCAAAGGGGGTCCTCGGACAACACCATCAAACCCGGGGGGGGGTGGCTAGGGGGGGCGGTACCCCCACGATAGCCGGTGGCGGGAAGAAGGAGTGTGGGACGAGTGTGTAGCAGATTCCATGCGCCGGGTACACACAATGGTATGTGCGCATCGGAAGGCGTGCAGGTGGATGGAGTGGAGGAGGCGGGTGGTGTCAGTAGATGGATACCGAGAGAAGAAAAATGGGAATAAGGGAGGCGGAGAGGGTACCGAAGGAGCCGAGGATGATGGGGTCCGGGGAGATGACCCGCCAACCAGCAGCGAGAAGAGCCGAACGGAGGGTGGAAGCTGAGCGCGTTTAATGGCAAGGGTGGTATGATAGCGGGCGTCCCAAGTGATGTGAGTTCACAGAGATAGACAGTGTGGGCGGCTTGGAGGGTGGAAAGTTCTGACGGGGTGAGTGTGGCTTCGTGGGAGGGGGCGTCAAAAGGGGGAGAGACCGGAAAGGAAGAAGATATCGGGGGCGCAATTTGGCGACAGGGGTACAAGAGCAAGGGTGAGGCATGCACAAGTGGGTGGGAGGTGTGGGAGGAGCCAAGGGGGTAGGCGGGTGTTGGAGACACCGAGTGGGAGGGTGTTTCTCGAAGATGCGTCAACATAGAATGTGGAGCGGCCGAGGGAGCCAGCACATATGGCGTCATAGAGTTGAAGGACAGCGGCGTTGTGTCGGGCTATGTAGAGGGCAACGAACTTCGGGTGGGAGCATGAGGCAAGGAGGTGGGCCGATGTGTCATGGGAGTGGCAAAATGGCAAGATCCATCGAGGATGGGTGGGTTGCATTGAGTATAGGGTTCGGGGGGTATGCGTTTGTGAGGGACAGAGGCCGTCCAAAACATGTTGAAACGGAATTTAAGGATTGTGCGGATTTGAGGGAAGGAGCAGGAGCGCCACATATGAGAGGGAGTGTTCGGGAAGGATCATGGCTGGTGCGGGTGGGAGAGGCTGGTGGGTCGGAGGAGTTGTAGGTGTTGGGGGGTGGGAGGGGGGGCAGGGGGTGGAAGAGTGGTGGGTGAAGGGGGGTACAGCGGAGAAGACACGAGCGACTGAGGGGCAAGGGAAAGTCGGTAAGGTCATGTGTGTGCCATAGGTATTGAGAAAGGTTTGTGTTAGGGAGTCCGTGATGTCGGAGGAGAAGGCGGTTAGGGCGGGTGTGGGTTGGAGGGCGTAGGTAGAGGTTGGAAGCATGGCCATGCTGGGAGGCTGTGGAGGTGGCTCGGGTGACGAAATAGAGAAGTCGAAGGTACAAGAGGAGGGGTTATCTAGGGCATAGCGGGCACCCTCGTCAGCAATGTCGTTACCTAGGATGCCGGTGTGGGATCGCACTTTGTAGAAAATCGTGGGGGTGGAGGAGTGAAGGCGGTCAAAGAGAGTTGGCGGATGGAGATGAGGATGGAAAGATGTTTATGAAAGGGGATGGAGTTGGGAAGATAGACGATGGCGGCGGATAAGGTGTAGGCTGGAGAGGGAGTCTGTGTAGATACGAACTGGGTCCAGAGGGTGGTGTGTGCCGGGCGTGCTGGAGGGCGGCAAGAATGCTGAGAGTTCTGCGCGTAGGATGGTGTTGATCTCGGCAGTACCACCAGGATGGATATGGTGGACTGAGGAAGAAGGTGAGTGGAGGAAAGCGGCACCAGTGTGTGTAGAGGCCGTTATGACCGGGAACGGCAGAACCGTCCGTGTAGTAGGAGATGTGAGACGGCAGGTGAGAAGGGAGGTTGTTGGAGGGGAAAAGGTGAAGGCAAGAGGGAATCGCAGGGCAGAGGGTGGGGGAGTAAAGGGGAGGGGGGTGAGGACGAGGGTCCGGGAGTGAGCGGAATTTTGTAGGGGGGGCCCAGGTTGGGCATTTGGAGGAAGGGTGGGGAGGGGTAGAAGGTGGGAGGAAAGGTGGGGGTAAGGGAAGGATGTGTCGGTTGGAAGGGAGGAGGGATAGAGCAGAGAGGCCCGAATGGTTACCAATGCAAACAAGGTGAATAGCGTGAGCGCTTGAGGAGTGAAGGGGAGTCATAAGGGAGGGCAGGGTGCATGGAGCATGGGGGTTGAAAGTGGAAGGAGTTACGTGAAGGTGCTGAGGATACGGATGGAGGGGTGAGAGAGCCAATAAGAGAGAGGAGAGGTAGGCCAAGAAGGAGATTCCCATTGGACTGGATGGGTTAAAGTCGGTTGTAGTACTGGATGGTCGGTATTTGTCGGTTGGGGCCCTTTGGATGGGTCGTTGAGCTCTTTGGATGGTTCGTGCATCCGTACATGGCCACCCATCCAAAACGCACTCCAATTGCAAGCGACTGGATGGGTGCAGCAATACACGATATGTTATGAGCGTGTGTGCTTCGCTGCTAAAAAGGCGAGTTATCAGTCAGTTAGCACGATTGTCATTGCCCCCAGTTATAAAGAGGTCTGGCAGTGTTTTTGCCAACACGGAAAGAAGCGGTCAAAACTAGTCAGAAGAGAGAGGGTAGCGGTCCAGAAGTAGGCAGCACTGCGGGCGGAAGAGCGGTCAGAATACTAGGACGAGCGAGTACCGGCAGGAGGGACGAAAAAAGCGACGGCAGCTACTCGGCCGGGTCACGGAGTCTGCGAGCCCACGACACCCCAAATTCCGCCTTTAGGGATACCACAACCGAGTGAAGCCATAAGTACTAATGGATAATTATTGCCGTGAGCAAGCATATGCAGCCATTCACAGGTTTAGAGCCTTGTGTTTGCTAGGTTTAGCCCTATTATTTCAGCCATCAACAACTAAACAAGGGGGTTCATAACTTGACATGGCTATATGACTTGAAACACTGCCTTGGATTGTGTGTTCTCCTCGTAGGATTGTGGGAAGGCTTGAATTTGAATTGTTACATTATTTTTATTTGTTTAGCAAGGCTTGTTCCTATATTGAAAATCTCTAGCAAGCCCAGGTGTGTTCAACTTGGCTGCTTTTCAGTTTTTTACCTACTAACTACAACGTACTTACAACGTAGTCCAAGTTTTTTCAAGGAGGCCAGATTTTGCCTCTCCCATTCCACTGTAAACTAACCACGGTTCACTTAAGCATCGGCTCGTTTGAGAATTACAGCCTAAAGGCGATAAATGGCCTGAAATCGATTATTTAAGCCATAAACAATTTAATAGGAGGGTTATCATAATAACTTGACCTGGCCATACGACTTGAAACACTGTCTGGCATGTTTCCCAGAACGTAACAACCCGAAGCCTTTATGAGGTCATTCTGCACCATGCTCGGATTCAAAGATACTCTAGTTCAGCCCCCGACTCATTGGCAATAGTATATGGTTAGTAAGTAGTTAGTAGATTTTCTGTTTTAACTAGCTGTCCATTTTTTTCTAGCATGCCAAGTTTTGATTCTGAGGTGTCTACCTTCCCCCCCCCCTAAACCCCCTATCCCTGCCTCCCTCCCGAGTTTCTGGGGGCCTAGTAATGAAATCCAGGTTTGATATGACGACAGATGTGCAGTTCTCGTGGGCAATTTATCGGAGCCAGGAGATCAGAAAGAAGTTCAGGGTGATCGAAAAACAAGCAGTACCAGCCAGGGGTTGTACCAGTATAACTATAGGAAGCGGAGCGTGACCACCAGTACCCGGACAGGACAGGTTAAGGCACGGGGCGGGCACGGGGGGGGGGGGGGGGGGGGGGGGGGGTACCCCGACCCCACGAATTAATTGCCTCTAATTGTCAGAAGTTAGGGGCTGCTTACTCTCCAAGTACCAGTCCCTTCTTAGCCAGCCCACGTGCCTACGCTACTGAATGTCAACTGTGCAATGAAGAAGTATAATACCTTCTCCTCTGTCGTCTCGGCAGATTTCCCCCCCAAAAGAGACCACCACCACCCCACACAGACACACACACAATAACCTCTAAAAATGAGCATACAATGACGTAATCTTTTGATTAATAATGACATAATGCAAGCAATCGGTGTACAAAATTAAAGCCATTAATGTAATTATGCAGAAATCCAGAAAGACTGAAAGGGGCTTTTGAACCTCGTGGCAGAAACACAATTTGTTTTTTTATTGGTAGGGAACGGCAATCTGATATACTATGATATCGTGTCATCATATGATATCATATGATACCGGCAATCTGAGTAGGCTGAGTTTAACATTTATGTACAGTACCATATGATGTAATTTGTATGATATCATATGATATCATACTTGCCTTTGCTCAACATCATATGATTTGGCTGTCCCTGCATATTGGTGAACGCAATAAAACCCGCTGTCTTCCAGCCAGGGTACTTCAAATTGCCAAATTAGCCAGCGCTTAAGCGCACTTGAAAACAAAAAAAGTGCGCTTTATAGTGCAAAAACGCAAAAATTGCTTGCTGCGTCCATAGGGAGTTGCAAAAAACTGCGCTTAAAGCGCAGAGGGGGGCAAAAAGTCAGCGCTCAAAAGCTTAAAAGCGCGCGCTTTGAATTACCCTGCTTCCAGCAGCTGTTCTCGAACTCCGTAAAGAAAGACAAATTACAAGGGGATCATGTCTTGGCAGTGGAACAGCACCGCCATAAAGTGAGAGAGGGAGGATATAGTTACATACTCAGCAAAAATCAATGCCGAGACTGAACAGCGCCGAGGCAGCTGGACAGTTTTATAACAGTGAGGGTTTGGGCAACATACCCCTCAGAACCTGGTCCAGGAGGTGACCTCCAAAAAAGCGTACGAAAGAGCAAATAAAAGGCTTGACAACAAGCATTGCGAACTACCAAGGCGTAGAGAAACTAGCGAATTAAGTGTTTATCTAGGGCTGTCAATACCGTACGGTATTTTCAATTACCGTACGATAAATCGTGATATACCGTACGGTATTTTTATACCTTTTGGGGGGAAAATCAGTAGAAGACCAAGAGGATATAACAGGAAATACCGTTTACACGTCCATACACTTAAAATCAAGTCAAATGGACCAATACTGAGGGAGATAGAAAAACGCGGTAATATACGTGGTCTATTACCGTACGATATATCGTGATGTATCGGACGGTATAAATTCCCAGACCCAGATTCAGGTGCTTCTGACAAGAATCGAACCGCCGACCTGCCGAGTCGCAAGCCCAAGCCATAGCCGATTTGCACCAAAGACGATATATTGTACGGAAAAAACGATATATGGTGTTTACCGTACGATGGATCCCAAAACTACCGTACGGTTTGCTTATTATGCTAAATACTGTGCACGCGTGCGCCCTTCCATGATCATTCCGGATAAGCCCTCGATACACCTGCTTGCATCTTGGATGAGTGGAAGATAACTCTGATGCCGTCCTTTAGGCACTGTATGAGGGGCAGAGCATTTTTATGTCAGTCCCTAACTTGTCTGACAGGGGTTCCCTAAAGGGTACTATCACCCATATATCGTACGGTACACGGTAAAATAAATACCGGGCGGTATAAAGCTTGACAGCCCTATGATATATCACCCATATATCGTAGAAGGGCTGAGAGTTGCCAAGGCCTAAAAAGCGAGATTCTACAAGAAGACGTGACAGGAAGGGCCAAAAAGTAAAAACCTTGATGATCTTCACGTCTTAACCAGGGTTCTATATTTCGTCAAATTGGTCAGAGCTTGAAGCGCACAAACGTCAAATTGGTCAGCGCTTTGTAGTGCAAAAAGCGCAAAAACTGCGTGCTGCACCCACAGGGGGTTGAAATAACTGCATAAAACGCGCAGTTGGGCTAACGAAGCGTGCGCGAAATCGCGATGCCCTGGTCTTAACCCCAAACAATCGTTTTAACGTCGGGGGCCCTGAGTTCGTGCTATATGAAAATGCAATTTAATGATGAATCCAAGTAAGTGAAACTCACACGGGGCAAGAAAGCAGTACCTAGACTACAGACAGTTCATTTTATAACCGCATCTTCACTTGTTAAGACACTACCAGGGGCTTGTACTAGTTTACATGACACGTGAATCATTTCAAATAGTCGATCACATTGATTTCAAATAATTATCACAATTCCCATTGCCGGCACAAGAATGATACAATAAAATGATAAAATTACCGACCAACTCCAACCATTCTCCAATTGAAATCGCAGGGTTCTGCTTATGTGGGATGACGCTTTTATCAATATTATATAATCAAATGATCTCTTCATCAGGAACTCGGGACCCCCGTCGGTAAAACGATTGTTTGGTTTTCAGTTCACCAATGACTTTTCTTTTTTAGCCCTTCCTGTCGCGGTTGAGCAAGTCCCTCTAGCCTATTTGGCCTTCCCTGGACTGTAACATACAGACATGCTCCCTGCTTTCTGTGGGTATGGCACGGGGAGACTTGGAAGACGGGGAGCAGCTCAGAGTGGGCTGGAAAACCA
>JACBWV010000084.1:711694-943770 GCA_013435795.1 Chlamydomonas sp. ICE-L
CCCAAATCCAAACCCGAACTTTTTACACACCCACACCCAAAGCCAGCTTTTGGACACGCCCACACCCACACCCAGCTTTTGTACATACCCACACACACCTGCAGACGGAAGATACCGACTATGTTGAGGAAGGCGACATTCCTATTCCCCGCTACCAGCTTGCCTATCCGGTACTGCATGATTCGCCACACCCAAACCCAAACCCAAACTTTTGTACACATCCACACCCACACCCACACCCAGCATTTGAACACACCCACACACACCTGCAGACGGAAGGTACCAACAAGGTTGAAGAAGGCGACATTGCTATTGCCTGCCACTAGTTGTCTATCCGCGACTGCATGATTCGCCACACCCAAACCCAAACCCAAACTTTTGTACACATCCACACCCACACCCACACCCACACCCAGCTTTTGAACACACCCACACACACCTGCAGACGGAAGGTACCAACAAGGTTGAAGAAGGCGACATTGCTATTGCCTGCCACTAGTTGTCTATCCATGACTGCATGATTCGCCACACCCAAACCCAAACCCAAACTTTTGTACACACCCACACCCAAACCCAGCTTTGTACACACCCACACACACCTGCAGACGGAAGGTTCCGACGAGGTTGAGGAAGGCGACATTGCTATTGCCTGCTACTAGCTTGTCTATCCGCGACTGTATGATCCGCCTTTGTTCCTCATTGGCGGCAATCTCCTCCTTGTACTCCGTCTTATCCGACTCATGCTCTTTGATGGACGCTACCACATCGGCCTTCCTGTCCCTAGCCTCCGTGATGTCCTTCACACCGCCTAGGCCTGTAGGGTGTGTGTGTGGGTGGTGAGAGTGGGGGATGAGGTGGGTTGGGTGGGGTGGTGTGTGTGTGTGTGTGATTGAATTTACTAGAGGCTACCACATCGGCCTTCCTGTCCCTAGCCTCCATGATGTCCTTCACACCGCCTAGACCTGGAGGGTGTGTGTGTGTGTGTGGGTGTGGGTGTAAGCATGTAAACATGTGGTGTATGTGTGTGTGTTTGGTGTGATGCGTATGTGTGTGTGTGTTTGGTGTGATGCGTATGTGTGTGTATGTGTGTGGTGGTTGTGTGTTTGTGTTGTGTGTGTTGTGACTAAATGATCTGCCTCTGTTCCGCATTGGCGGCCATCTCTTCATTGTACTCCGTCTTATCCGACTCATGCTCTTTGATGGACGCTACCACATCGGCCTAACTGTCCCTAGCCTCCGTGATGTCTTTCACACCGCCTAGGCCTGGAGGGTGTGTGGGTGGGTGGTGAGAGTGGGGGATGAGGTGGGTTGGGTGGGGTGGTGTGTGTGTGTGTGTGTGATTGAATTTACTAGAGGCTACCACATCGGCCTTCCTGTCCCTAGCCTCCATGATGTCCTTCACACCGCCTAGGCCAGTAGAGTGGGTGGTGGTGAGAGTGGGGGATGAGGTGGGTTGGGTGGGGTGGTGTGTGTGTGTGTGTGTGATTGAATTTACTAGAGGCTACCACATCGGCCTTCCTGTCCCTAGCCTCCGTGATGTCCTTCACACCGCCTAGACCTGGAGGGTGTGTGTGGGTGTGGGTGTGGGTGTAAGCATGTAAACATGTGGTGTATGTGTGTGTGTTTGGTGTGATGCGTATGTGTGTGTGTGTTTGGTGTGATGCGTATGTGTGTGTATGTGTGTGGTGGTTGTGTGTTTGTGTTGTGTGTGTTGTGACTAAATGATCTGCCTCTGTTCCTCATTGGCGGCCAT
Source organism: Chlamydomonas sp. ICE-L (assembly GCA_013435795.1). NCBI lineage: Eukaryota > Viridiplantae > Chlorophyta > Chlorophyceae > Chlamydomonadales > Chlamydomonadaceae > Chlamydomonas > Chlamydomonas sp. ICE-L. The sequence goes on from JACBWV010000084.1 coordinate 713,448, forward strand.
CTCTTCATTGTACTCCGTCTTATCCGACTCATGCTCTTTGATGGACGCTACCACATCGGCCTTCCTGTCCCTAGCCTCTGTGATGTCCTTCACACCGCCTAGGCCTGGAGTGTGCGTGTGTGGGGTGGGGGGGTGGGGGGGGGGAGGAGGAGGGTGGGGGTGAGTGTGAGTGTGTGTTAGAGTGTATGTGTATGTGTGAACATGTGGTCCGATTGAATTTACTAGAGGCTACCACATCGGCCTTCCTGTCCCTAGCCTTCGTGATGTTTTTCACACCGCCTAGGCCTGGAGGGTGTGTGTGGTTTGTGTGTGTGTGTGTGTGTGTGTGTGTGGGGGGGGGGGGGGGTGAGGATGGGGGTGAGTGTGGGTGTGTGTAAGAGTAAGAGTGTGTGTGTGAACATGTGGTCTGATTGAATTTAATAGAGGCTACAACATCAGCCTTCCTGTCTCTAGTTACTGTGATGTCCTTCACACCACCCAGGCCTGGAGTGTGTGTGTATGTATGTGTGTGGTGGTTGTGTGTGTATGTGTGTGTGGTGGTGTGTGTCCGCCTTATCTGACTCATGCTCTTTGATGGAGGCTACCACATCGGCCTTCCTGTCTCTAGTTACTGTGATGTCCTTCACACCGCCTAGGCCTGTAGGGTGTGTGGTGGTGAGTGTGTGTGTGTGTGTGTGTGTGTGTGTGAGTGTGTGTGTGTGTGTGTGTGTGTGTGTGCGTGGAGGGGGGGGGGGGGGGGTATGTGGAGTGTGAGGTGTGTGTGAGAGTAAGAGTGTGGGTGTGGGTGTGGGTGGGTGTGGGTGTGGGTGTGGGTAGTGTGAGTGTGAGTGTGTGTGAGAGTAAGAGTGTGTGTGTGTGTGTGTCCGTGTGTGGTGACTACCGTGTGGTGTGTTGCTAGTGTGAGTGTGAGTGTGTGTTGTTGAGAGTAAGAGTGTGGTGTGTGGTGTGTGCGTTGTTGGTAAGCGGGGGGGGGGGGGGGGGGGTGTTTTTGAGTGTGTGTGTATGAGAGTAAGAGTGTGTGTTTGTGTGTGTGTGTGTGGTTGTGTGGAGTGAGTGTGTGTGCGAGTAAAGAGTGGTGTGTGAAACATGTTGGGGTGATTGACGTTATAAAGAGAAAGGGGCCTTCCTGTCTCTGCCTAGTGAGTGTCCTTCACAACCGCCTAGGCCCTGGAGGGTAGTGGTGGGCGAGGGTGGGGGACAGGGTTGGGTTTTGGGAAATGGGGGGGGTGGGGTGGTCTTGGTGGGGAGGGGGGAGGTGGGGGTGGGGTTGGGGTGTGGTCTGGTGGTGAGGGTGGTGGTGGGGTGGGGTGTGGTCTTGGTGGTGACTGGGGAGGTGGGGTGGGGCGGGGTGGTCTTGGTGGTGAGGTGAGGTGGGGTGGGGTGGGGTGGGATGGTCTTGGTGGTGAGGTGAGGTGGGGTGGGGTGGGGTGGGTGGTGAGGTGAGGTGAGGTGGGGTGGGGTGGGGTGGTCTTGGTGGTGAGGTGAGGTGAGGTGAGGTGGGGGTGGGGTGGGATGGTCTTGGTGGTGAGGTGAGGTGAGGTGGGGTGGGGTGGGGTGGGATGGTCTTGGTGGTGAGGTGAGGTGAGGTGGGGTTGGGTGGGGTGGTCTTGGTGGTGAGGTGAGGTGAGGTGGGGTTGGGTGGGGTGGTCTTGGTGGTGAGGTGAGGTGAGGTGGGGTGGGGTGAGTGTTAGTGGTGTGGTATACTCAGTTGAGGCAGTGGTTGTGGTGGTTGTGGTGGTTGTGGTTGTTGTGGTGGTGGAGGTTTTGGTGGTGGTGGCGGTGCTGCTTTTGGCTCTGAAGGTTTATTCTGCTGTTTTTGGTGGTTTTGATGGAGGTAGTGGTGGTGGCGTCGTTTGTGGAGGAGGTGTTGGTAATGTTGGAGGTGGTAATGGTGTTTTTGTGAGTGGTGTGGATCATTACTCACCCGCATCCAAGAACTCATCCAACTGGTTGAGCTCATACTTGTTGCTGTTGTTGTTGTTGTTGTTGTTGTTGTTCTGGATGTTGTTGTAGATGATGTTGTTGTTGTTGTTGTTGTTGTTGGTGGTGGTGGTTGTGGTGGTAATTGAACTGTTTGCTTGTGTGCGTGTATTAGTTGCAAGCACTCACCCGCATCCAAGAACTTATTCAGCTGGTTCAGCTCATATTTGTTGTTGTTGTTGTTGTTGTTGTTGTTGTTGTTGTTGGTGGTGGTGGTAATTGAACTGTTTGCATGTGTGCGTGTATTAGTTCTAAGTTCTCACCCGCATCCAACAACTCATCCAACTACTCCAACTCAAATTTGTTGAACAGAGCCGCATCCTCAATCTCAAATAGCGCCTTCTGGATGTTTTTCTGTTGTTTTTGGTGGTTCGGTGGACTTTGTGGTGGTGGTGGCGGTTGTGGTGGAGGTTGTGGTAGGTGTGGTGTGGATGATAACTCACCCGCATCCAAGAACTCGCCCAGCTGGTTCAGCTCATATTTGTTGTACAGAGCGGCATCCTCAATCTCAAACTACACCTTTTGAATGTCTATTCTGCTGTTTGTGGATGTTTAAGTTGAGGTTGAGGTGGCGGTGGTGGGCATGGCGGTGGTGGTGGAGGTTGTGGTGGTGGTGGTAAGCACTCACCCGCGTCCAAGAACTCATCCAGCTGGTTCAGCTCATACTTGTTGTACAGAGCGGCATCCTCAATCTCAAACTACACCTTTTGAATGTCTATTCTGCTGTTTGTGGATGTTTTAGTTGAGGTTGAGGTGGCGGTGGTGGGCATGGCGGTGGTGGTGGAGGATGTGGTAAGCACTCACCCGCGTCCAAGAACTCATCCAGCTGGTTCAGCTCATACTTGTTGTACAGAGCGGCATCCTCAATCTCAAACTACACCTTTTGAATGTCTATTCTGCTGTTTGTGGATGTTTTAGTTGAGGTTGAGGTGGCGGTGGTGGGCATGGCGGTGGTGGTGGATGTTGGTAAGCACTCACCCGCGTCCAAGAACTCATCCAGCTGGTTCAGCTCATACTTGTTGTACAGAGCAGCATCCTCAATCTCAAACTACACCTTTTGAATGTCTATTCTGCTGTTTGTGGATGTTTTAGTTGAGGTTGAGGTGGCGGTGGTGGGCATGGCGGTGGTGGTGGATGTTGGTAAGCACTCACCCGCGTCCAAGAACTCATCCAGCTGGTTCAGCTCATACTTGTTGTACAGAGCGGCATCCTCAATCTCAAACTACACCTTTTGAATGTCTATTCTGCTGTTTGTGGATGTTTTAGTTGAGGTTGAGGTGGCGGTGGTGGGCATGGCGGTGGTGGTGGATGTTGGTAAGCACTCACTCGCGTCCAAGAACTCATCCAGCTGGTTCAGCTCATACTTGTTGTACAGAGCGGCATCCTCAATCTCAAACTACACCTTTTGAATGTCTATTCTGCTGTTTGTGGATGTTTTAGTTGAGGTTGAGGTGGCGGTGGTGGGCATGGCGGTGGTGGTGGATGTTGGTAAGCACTCACCTGCGTCCAAGAACTCATCCAGCTGGTTCAGCTCATACTTGTTGTACAGAGCGGCATCCTCAATCTCAAATAGCGCCTTCTGAAGGTTTATTCGCTCCTCTATGTTGTCGTTCATTTCCTGTGTATGTACGGGTGGGTGGGGATGAGTGTGTGTGTGGGGTGGGAGGGTGGGGGGTGGGGTGGGGTGGAAGGGGGGGGGGGATGTGCAGGTGAGAATGAGTGGTTGAGTGACAGTCAGCCAGCTAGCCAGTCAGCCAGCCTACATGTTAATTCGCTCCTCTATGTTGTCGTTCATTTCCTGTGAGTGTGCGGGTGGGTGAGGATGAGTGCGTGTGTGTGTGTGTGTGTGTGTGTGTGTGTGTGTGTGTGTGGGGGGGGGGGGGGGGGGGGGGGGGATGTGCACGTGATAATGAGTGGGTGAGTATCAGGCAGGCAGGTAGCCAGTGTGCCAGTCTGCAACTTTGTTCGATCCTCTATGTTGTCGTTCATTTCCTGTGTATGTGCGGGTGGGTGAGGATGAGTGGTTAGGGTTGGGGGGTTGGGGAGGGGGGGGGGGGGGGGCGTGAGGATGAGTGGGTTGGGTTGGGTTGGGGGGTTGGGTTGGGTTGGGTTGGGTTGTGGGTTGTGGGTTGTGGGTTGTGGGTTGTGGGTTGTGGGTGGGGGGGGGGGGCGTGAGGATGAGTGGGTTAGTGTCAGTGAGTCAGTCTGCCAGCCAGTCAGGCAGTCTGCAGGTTTATTCGCTCCTATTTGTTGTTGTTCATTTCCTGTGTGTGTGTGTGTGTGTGTGTGTGTGTGTGTGTGTGTGTGTGTGTGTGTGTGTGTGTGTGTGTGTGTGGGGGGGGGGGGGGGCTGAGGGACTGGGTTGGGGGGAGAGTGGAGGGCGTGAGCATGCGCAGGTGATAATGAGTGGGTGAGTGTCAGCCAGCCAGCCAGTCTGAAACTTTATTCTACCCTCTATGTTGTCGTGTATCTCCTGTGTATGTACGAGTGGGTGAGGATGAGTGGGTGGGGGTGGGGGTGGGGAGGGCGTGAGGATGCGCAGGTGAGAATGAGTGGGGGAGTGTCAGCCAGCCAGCCGGTCTGAAACTTTATTCTACCCTCTATGTTGTCGTTTATCTCCTGTGTATGTACGAGTGGGTGAGGATGAGGGGGTGGGGGTGGGGGTGGGGAGGGCGTGAGGATGCGCAGGTGAGAATGAGTGGGGGAGTGTCAGCCAGCCAGCCAGTTTGAAACTTTATTCTACCCTCTATGTTGTCGTCCATTTCCTGTGTATGTGCGAGTGGATGAGGATGGGTGGGTGGGGGTGAAGTGTGACGGGGTAGTGTTATGAGGAGTGAGGGATAGGGGTAAGGGTGTGTAGAGGTAGGAGTGTTGGGGAGGGGAGGGGTGAGTGTGTGTGTGGTTCTTGGTGAGTGTATGCCTGCCTGTCTGTCTGTCTGTCTGTCTGCCTGTCTGTCTGTCTGTCTTTCTGTTTACCTGTCTGTCTTCCTTTCTGTCTGTCTGTCTGTCTTCCTTTCTGTCTGTATTTCTTTCTGTCTGTCTATCTGTCTATCTATCTGTCTGTACTTATGTCTGTCTTGTTGCTGTCGTTGTTGATGTTGTTGATAGGTAGTGTTGTAGGTAGTGTTGGTAGTGCTGGTGGTGGTGATGGGAGGTGCTATGAGTCATGACCACGCACCTTTCAAGCTGGTCGATTATCCCCATTAACTCATATAAGGCGAGGTGTTGTTTTATGGCCATTCTTTGTACTTTTGAGTGTTGGTGGTTGTGGTGGAGGTGTTGGTGGTGGTAGTGGTGGTGTTGGTGGTGGTAATGGAGGTGCTATGGATTCTGACCACCTACCTGTACCAGCATGTTGACTACACCCATCAACACATATGAAGTAGGGTGTTTTTTTAAATTACGTTTTTGGTACTTATGAGAGGTGTTGGTGGTGTTGGTGGTGCTGGTGGTAAGGGGAGGTTATATGGGTTATGACCACCTACCTGCACCAGCTGGTGTTGATAATACTCATCAACTCATCTGTAGCGGGATGTTATTTCTGGTACTTTTGGGTGGTGCTGGTTGCGATGGTGGTGGTGGTGGTGGTGTTGGTAGTTGTGTTGTTGTTGGTGGTAATGGAGGTGCTATGGATTCTGACCACCTACCTGTACCAGCATGTTGACTACACCCATCAACACATCTGAAGTAGGGTGTTTTTTTTAATTACGTTTTTGGTACTTATGAGAGGTGGTGGTGGTGGTGGTGGTAGGGGTGGTGTTAGTGGTGGTAATGGAGGTGCTATGGGTCTTGACCACCTACCTGTACCAGCTGGTGTTGATTATATTGTTCAGCTCATCTGAGGATTTATGTTATTTTTGGTACTTTTGGGTGGTGGTGCTTGCGATGGTGGTGGTGGTGGTGGTGGTCACCTACCTGCACCCGCTGGTCGAGTATACTCATAAACTCATCCTTGGAGGCAGGATGTTGTTCTTGGGACTTTTGGTGGTGTTGGTGTTGGTGTTGGTGTTGATAGTGGTAGTTGTGGTGTTGGTGTTGGTGATGGGAGGTGCTAAGGATCATGACCACCTACCTGCACCAGCTGGTCGATTATACTCATAAACTCATCTGGGGGGGGATGTCATGTTTGGTACTTTTGGGTGGTGGCGGTCGTGATGGTGGTAGTGGTGGTGTTGATAGTGGTAGTTGTGGTGTTGGTGGTGGTAGCTGTGGTGTTGGTGTTGGTAGTTGTGGTGTTGGTGGTGGTGATGGGAGGTGCTATGGATCATGAACACCTACCTGCACCCGCTGGTCGAGTATACTCATTAACTCATCCTTGGAGGCGGGATGTTGTTCTTGGGACTTTGTTGGTGTTGGTGTTGGTGTTGGTGTTGGTGTTGGTGGTAGTGTTCGAAGTGGTGGTAGTGGTGGTAGTGGTGGTGGAGGTGGTAATGGAGGTGTTGGCGGAGGTTGTGTTGATAGTTGTGGCGGTGGTGTTGGAGGTGCTATGGGATATTAACACCCACCTGCACCAGCTGGTCGAGTATACTCATTAACTCATCCTTGGAGGCGGGATGTTGTTCTTGGGACTTGTTGTTCTTGGGACACGTTGGTGTTGGTGTTGGTGTTGGTGGTAGTGTTGGAAGTGGTGGTAGTGGTGGTGGAGGTGGTAATGGAGGTGTTGGCGGAGGCTGTGTTGATAGTTGTGGCGGTGGTGTTGGAGGTGCTATGGGATATGAACACCCACCTGCACCAGCTGGTCGAGTATACTCATTAACTCATCCTTGGAGGCGGGATGTTGTTCTTGGGACTTTTGGTGGTGTTGGTGTTGGTGGCGGCGTTGGTAGTGTTGGTGGTGGTAATGATGTTGTTGTTGTTGTTGTTGTTGTTGGTGGTGGTGGATCCTTGGGATGAATGTTGTTTAGGAGACTTTAGAGTGTTGGTGGTGTTGATGGTGGGAGTGGTGGTAGTGGTGGTAATGGTGTTGGTGGTTGTGGGGGTGCTATAGGTTCTAACCGCCTACCCATGTGACACGCACACATACGCACATAGATACGTATACAAATACACACATATACACACACATACACACCTACCTGCACCAGCTGGTCGATTATACTCATCAACTCATATTAGGCAAGGAATTGTTTTTTGGTACGATTTTGGTACTTTTGAGTGTAGGTGGTTGTGGTGGTGGTGGTGGAGGTTGTGTTGATAGTTGTGGTGGTGGTAATGGAGGTGCTATGGGTTCTGACCACCTACCTGCACCAGCTGGTCGATTATACTCATCAACTCATCCTCGGAGGAGTTTGCTCCTGGGGCCGGCTGTACAGCGCCCGCACTTGTCGTGGTTTTTGGTCTGTCTACCAGTCGTTCCTTCAGCTGCATCACCTGCGGGTTTGTGAATTACAACTCGATAGTGCAAAGGGCAGGTGGCGTGGCTTAGGGTCTGTCTACCAATCTTTCCTTGATCATCATCATCATCATCATCATCATCATCATTATTATTATTATTATTATTGTTGCCTTTCTTCTTCCTCTTCTTCTTCTTCTTCTTCTTCTTCTTCTTCTTCTTCTAATTATCATTAAAACTACTACTATTATACTCACTCCTCTCCTTGCAGGCTGTCTATATTGCACTGGTAGTCTGTTACATGGCTCTCTACATGGCCTGTGTGTATCGCTCCATGCATACCTGGCAATATTATTTATTTATATGATATTCTATTATTATGTATATATTTATTATATAATGTATTTATTATGCATATCTATATATTTATTTATTTATTTATTTATTTATTTATTTATTTATTTATGTATTTATTCTATTATGAGATATGTATTTATTATGTATATATTTATTTGTTCTATTATTATAAGATTATTATGTATATATTTATATTCATTATTATATGTTCTGATATAAGCATACCTCTCCTTGCAGGTTGTCTATAATGCGCTGGTAGTCTGCTACATGGCTCTCAACAGTGAGAGTGTGTGTGTATGTGTGTATGTGTGTGCCAGTGTGTGTGTGTCTGTCTGTGTGTGTCTGTGTGTGTGTGTGTGTGTGTGTGTGTGGTGTGTGTGTGTGTGTGTGGTGTGTGTGGGTATGTGTGTGTGTGTGTGTGTGTGTGTGTGTGTGTGTGTGTGTGTGTGTGTGGTGTGTGTTTGTGTGTGTGTGTGTGTGTGTGTGTGTGTGTGTGTGGTGTGGTGTGTGTGTGTGTATGCGTGTGTGTATGTGTGTGCCAGTGTGTGTGTGTGTGTCTGTCTGTGTGTGTGTGTGTATGTGTGTGTGTGTGTGTGTGTGTGTGTGTGGTGTGTGTGTGTGTGTGTGGTGTGTGTGTGTGTATGCGTGTGTGTATGTGTGTGCCAGTGTGTGTGTATGCGTGTGTGCCAGTGTGTGCCAGTGTGTGCCAGTGTGTGTGTGTGAGTGTATGGGGGGGGGGGGGGGGGGGGGGGGGGGATCTGTTGACTATTTGCATTGACTATTGAATCATACTCATATCTCTCCTTGCAGGTTGTCTATAATGCGTGGTAGTCTGCTACATGGCTCTCAACCAGTGCCAGTGTGTGTGTGTGTGTTCGTGTGTGTGGATGTGTGTGTGTGTGTGTATGTATGCGTGTGTGTATGTGTGTGTGTGTACGCGTGTGTGTATGTGTATGCCAGTGTGTGTGTGTGAGTGTATGGGGGGGGGGGGGGGGGGGGGGGGGGAGGGGGGGGATCTGCGACTATTTGCATTGACTATTTGAATCATACTCATACCTCTCCTTGCAGGTTGTCTATAATGCGCTGGTAGTCTGCTACATGGCTCTCCACAGTTCCAACGTTCTGCACCACATGGGTCTTTATCTCTTTGGCGCGATCAGCATACCTGCAAGCGGTTGGTGGTGGTTGGTGGTTGGGTGGTTGGTTGGGTGGTAGTTGGGTGGTTGGGTGGGTTTTCATTGGTTGTTCTCTTTGGCTCGATCCACATACCTGCAAGTGGTGTTTGGTGGTTGGGTGGTTGGTTGGGTGGTAGTTGGGTGGTTGGGTGGGTTTTCATTGGTTGTTCTCTTTGGCTCGATCCACATACCTGCAAGTGGTGTTTGGTGGTTGGGTGGTTGGGTGGTTGGGTGGTGGTTGGATGGTGGTTTGGTGTGTGGGTGGTGGTTGATTGGTTGGTTGGGTGGATTTTCATTGCTTGTTCTCTTTGGCTCAATCCACATACCTGCAAGTGGTGTTTGATGGTTGGGTGGTTGGGTGGTTGGGTGGTGGTTGGGTGGTGGTTTGGTGTGTGGGTGGTGGTTGATTGGTTGGTTGGGTGGATTTTCATTGGTTGTTCTCTTTGGCTCGATCCACATACCTGCAAGTGGTGGTTGGGTGGTTGGATGGTTGGGTGGTTGGGTGGTGGGTGGTTGGGTGGTGGTTGGGTGGTGGTTTGGTGTGTGGGTGGTGGTTGATTGGTTGGTTGGGTGGATTTTCATTGGTTGTTCTCTTTGGCTCGATCCACATACCTGCAAGTGGTGGTTGGTGGTTGGGTGGTGGTTGGTGGTTGGGTGGTGGTTGGTGGTTGGGTGGTACTTTGGTGGATGGGTAGTGGGTAGGGGATGGTGGGTGGTCGTCTGCAACACGGCTCTCCGCATTGCCAACGTTTTGAACTACATGGGCCTTGATCTCTTTAGCTCCATACCTGCGCACAGGCAGTCAAATATGTATGGATAGATAGATGAATTTTCATTGATTGATCATTTGGCTAAACCGGAGAAGGTGCTGGGTTCGAATCCCTACGGGTGCGCTTTAGTGCTCTGCACCACAGGTCTTGATCTCTTTAGCTCGATCCGCATACCTGCAAGTGGTTGGTGGTTGGGTGGGTGGTTGTTGGGTGGTGTTTGGGTGTTTGGGTGGTTTGGTGGGTGGTGTTTGGGTGGATTTCCATTGGTTGATCATCTGGCTTGATCCTGGGAGTGGTGGATGGTTGTGTGGTGGTTGTGTGATGGTGGTGTGATGATTGTGTGGTGGTTTACTGGGTCTGTTGATGGCACCTGCTTCACAGTGTTGATGAATGGTGGTATATCCCATGGGTTATATTCCCCCCCCCCCCCCCCCCCCCACCACCACCACCACCACCCACACCTACATACACACACAAACAGCAACTCACAACAGCATCAGTGCGGGGTCATTTACTGTTCTGTTGATGGCACTTACTTGAACGTGTTGACGGATGGTGGTATATCCCATGGATTTACCCCCCACCCACTCACACATACACACACACACAAACAAGCAACTCACAACAGCATCAGTGCGGGGTCGTTTACTGTTCTGTTGATGGCACTTACTTGAACGTGTTGACGGATGGTGGTATATCCCATGGATTTACCCCCCACCCACCCACACCTACACACACACACAAACAGCAACTCACAACAGCATCAGTGCGGGGTCGTTTACTGTTCTGTTGATGGCACTTACTTGAAAGTGTTGATGGATGGTGGTATATCCCATGGATTTACCCCCCACCCACTCACACAAACACACACACAAACAACAACTCACAACAGCATCAGTGCACAGTTGCCTAATAATCTGTTGATGGCACTTACTTGAAAGTTTTGATGGATGGTGGTATATCCCATGGATTTACCCCCCACCCACCCACTAACACATACACACACACAAACAAACAACAACTCACAACAGCATCAGTGCAGAGTTGCCTACTAATTTGTTGATGGCACTTACTTGAAAGTGTTGACGGATGGTGGTATATCCCATGGATTTACCCCCCACCCACTCACACACACACACACACACACACACACACACATACAGCAACTCACAACAGCATCAGTGCAGTGTTGCCTACTAATCTGTTGATGGCACTTACTTGAAAGTGTTGACGGATGGTGGTATATCCCATGGATTTACCCCCCACCCACTCACACATACACACACACACAAAGAACAACTCACAACAGCATCAGTGCAGAGTTGCCTACTAATCTGTTGATGGCACTTACTTGAAAGTGCTGACGGATGGTGGTATATCCCCTGGATTTACCCCCCACCCACTCTCACACACACACACACACACATACAGCAACTCACAACAGTATCAGTGCAGAGTTGCCTACTAATCTGTTGATGGCACTTACTTGAAAGTTTTTACAGATGGTGGTATATCCCATGGATTTACCCCCCACCCACTCACACACACACACACACACAGCAACTCACAACAGCATCAATGCGCGGTTGTCCACTGTTCTGTTGATGGCACTTGCTTGAGAGTGTTGATGGAGTGGTGGTACAATCACGAGATACTGATACTGTGTTGATCATAGCGGTACAAAAATTTTCCACACACACACTCTCAAACACAAACGCAGACACACACTCTCTCAGACACACACACACACACACACTCACACACACATGCAGACACGCACACTCTCACACACCCACGCAGACACCCACACTCTCTCACACACCCACTCCCACAAACCCCACACCCACACCCACAAACATAAACACACACACATGGCAAGCCCACTTACATGAGAGTGTTGATGAAGTGGTGGTACTGATCACTAGATACTGATACTGTTGTAATCATAGCGGTACAACTATTTCCACCCACCCAACTACAACCACACCCACACCCACCCACACCCACAAACATAAACACACACACATGCAGACACACACACTCTCACACACCCACGCAGACACACACACTCTCTCACACACCCACACCCACAAACATAAACATACACACACATGACAAGCCTACTTATTTGAGAGTGTTGATGAAGTGGTGGTACTGATCATTAGATACTGATACTGTTGTAATCATAGCGGTACAACTATTTCCACACACCCACCCACACCCACACCCACCCACACCCACAAACATAAACACACACACATGCCAAGCCTACTTACTTGAGAGTGTTGATGGAGTGGTGGTACTGATCATTAGATACTGATACTGTTGTGATCATAGCGGTACAACTATTTCCACACACCTACCCACACCCACACCCACCCACCCACACAGACTTGCACACACCCACACCCACATATGACAACCCCACTTACTTGAGAGTGTTGATGGAGTGGTGGTACTGATCATTAGATGCTGATACTGTTGTGATCATAGCGGTACACATATTTCCACACACCCACACACACATGCACCCACACTCACTCTCTCTCACACACACGCAGACACACACACTCTCACACAGACACGCAGACACACACTCTCTCTCACACACACACACGCACACCCACAACCACACTCACAAACCTAAACACACACACACACATGCCAAGCCTAAACACACACACACACACACACACACACATGCCAAACCTAAACACACACACACACACATGCCAAACCTAAACACACACACACACACATTGCCAAGCCAAAACACACACACACACACACACATGCCAAACCTAAACACACACACAACACATGCCAAGCCTAAACACACACACACATGCCAAACCTAAACACACACACACACACGCACATGCCAAGCCTAACCACACACACACCACACACACACATGCCAACCACAACACACACACAACACAGCCAAACCAAAACACACACACAGCCAACCTAAACACACACACACTGAAACACACATGCCAAGCCTACTATGTGAGGTGTTGATTGAGAAGTGGTGCATGGTACCAATTACGAGATGGAACGGTGGTGCTATCATATAGCGGTTACAACTTTTCAGCCCAGCACATTACACACCACTCAACACACAAGACCACACACATGACCAACCACTAATTGAGAGTGTTGACGGAAGCGGGTGTGGTCAACGTACTAGATGAGGCTGAACACGTGGTTTGAGATATAGCCGTCAAATATTTCCAGGACTCAGTCACATACAGCAAACACGAACACACACAGCCAAGGCAATTTTGAGGTGGTTGATGGAGTGGTGGTACTGATCTAGATGCGACACTTGTGTGATCATGCGTCGACTGTTCCATGAAATCCATCCGACACAAACGTCGGTGGCCGAGATGGTGAGGCCGGTGTTGTGAGGTTGTTGATTTAATTTCTTTTAATTGGTTTTATTTGCCAGACAATCCATCCGGCAGACAAAGTATGTGGTCGAGGTTGTTGAGGTTGTTGAGGTGACTTGTCACCAGGTGGTTGAGGTGGTTGAGTGTTCATGTTGCCAGACAATCCATCCTGCAGACAAAGTATGTGGTCAAGGTGGTTGAGGTGGTTGAGGTAGTTGAGTTGGTTGAGTGTTCATGTTGCCAGACAATCCATCCTGCACACAAAGTATGTGGTCGAGGTGGTTGAGGTGGCTTTTAACCAGGTTGTTGAGGTGGTTGAGGTAACGTGTCACCAGGTAGTTGAGGTGGTTGAGTGTTCATTTTGCCAGGCGATCCATCCTGCAAACAAAGTATGTGGTTGAGGTGGTTGAGGTGGCTTTAAACCAGGTTATTGAGGTGGTTGAGGTGGTTGAATGTTCATTTTGCCAGACAATCCGTCCTGCAAATAACAGAGGTGGGAGTAGGGGTTGGGCTAGGGTGAGGAATATGGAGTGGTCATACTGATCACTAGATGCTGATACAGTTGTGATCATTGCCACCCGACTGTTTCCAGACAACCCATCCTGCACACAAAATAGGTGGTTGAGGTGGTTTAGGAAACTTGTCACCAGGTGTTGAGTGGTTGGAGTGTTTCATTGTTTTCGACAAACCCATCTGCACACAAAAATAGGTAGCCGCTTGAGGTGGGTTTGTAGGAAACTTGTCACCAGGTGGTTGAGTTGGTTGAGTGTTCATGTTTTCAGACAACCCATCCTGCACACAAAATAGGTGGTTGAGGTGGTTGAGGAAACTTGTCACCAGGTGGTTGAGTTGGTTCAGTGTTCATGTTTCCAGACAATCCATCCTGCACACAAAATAGGTGGTTGATGTGGTTGAGGTGGTTGAGGAAACTTGTCACCAGGTGGTTGAGTTGGTTGAGTGTTCATGTTTCCAGACAATCCATCCTGCACACAAAGTATGTTGTTGAGGTGGTTGAGGTGGTTGAGGTGGTTGAGGTAGTTGAGTTGGTCGAGGTAGTTGAGGTGGTTGAGTGTTCATTTGGCCAGACAATCCTTCCTGCACACAAGGTATGTTGTTTAGGTGGTTGAGGTGGTTGAGGTGGTTGAGGTAGTTCAGGTGGTTGAGTGTTCATAATGCCAGACAATCCATCCTGTACACAAAGTATGTTGTTGAGGTGGTTGAGGTGGTTGAGGTAGTTAAGGTGGTTGAGTGTTCATCTTGCCAGATAATCCATCCTGCACACAAAGTATGTTGTTGAGGTGGTTGAGGTGGTTGAGGTAGTTGAGGTGGTTGAGTGTTCATGTTGCCAGACAATCCATCCTGCACACAAGGTATGTTGTTGATGTGGTTGAGGTGGTTGAGGTGGTTGAGTGTTCATGTTGCCAGACAATCCATCCTGCACACAAGGTATGTTGTTGAGGTGGTTGAGGTGGTTGAGGTAGTCGAGGTGGTTGAGTGTTCATGTTGCCAGACAAGCAATCCTGCACACAAAGTATGTTGTTGAGGTGGTTGAGGTAGTTGAGGTGGTTGAGTGCTCATGTTGCCAGTCAATCCATCCTGCACACAAAGTATGTTGTTGAGGTGGTTGAGGTGGTTGAGGTAGTTGAGGTGGTTGAGTGTTCATGTTGCCAGACAATCCATCCTACACACAAGGTATGTTGTTGAGGTGGTTGAGGTGGTTGAGGTGGTTGAGGTGGTTGAGTGGACATGTTGCCAGACAATCCATCCTGCACACAAAGTATGTTGTTGAGGTGGTTGAGGTGGTTGAGGTGGTTGAGGTAGTTGAGGTGGTTGAGTGTTCATGTTGCGAGATAATCCATCCTGCACACAAGGTATGATGTTGAGGTGGTTGAGGTGGTTGAGGTAGTTGAGGTGGTTGAGTGTTCATGTTTCCAGACAACCCATCCTGCACACAAAATAGGTGGTTGATGTGGTTGAGGTGGTTGAGGAAACTTGTCACCAGGTGGTTGAGTTGGTTGAGTGTTCATGTTTCCAGACAATCCATCCTGCACACAAAGTATGTTGTTGAGGTGGTTGAGGTGGTTGAGGTGGTTGAGGTAGTTGAGTTGGTCGAGGTAGTTGAGGTGGTTGAGTGTCCATTTGGCCAGACAATCCTTCCTGCACACAAGGTATGTTGTTTAGGTGGTTGAGGTGGTTGATGTGGTTGAGGTAGTTGAGGTGGTTGAGTGTTCATAATGCCAGACAATCCATCCTGTACACAAGGTACGTTGTTGAGGTGGTTGAGGTGGTTGAGGTAGTTAAGGTGGTTGAGTGTTCATCTTGCCAGATAATCCATCCTGCACACAAAGTATGTTGTTGAGGTGGTTGAGGTGGTTGAGGTAGTTAAGGTGGGTGAGTGTTCATGTTGCCAGACAATCCATCCTGCACACAAGGTATGTTGTTGATGTGGTTGAGGTGGTTGAGGTGGTTGAGTGTTCATGTTGCCAGACAATCCATCCTGCACACAAAGTATGTTGTTGAGGTGGTTGAGGTGGTTGATGTAGTTGAGGTGGTTGAGTGTTCATGTTGCCAGACAATCCATCCTGCACACAAGGTATGTTGTTGAGGTGGTTGAGGTGGTTGAGGTAGTTGAGGTGGTTGAGTGTTCATGTTGCCAGACAAGCAATCCTGCACACAAAGTATGTTGTTGAGGTGGTTGAGGTGGTTGAGGTAGTTGAGGTGGTTGAGTGTTCATGTTGCGAGATAATCCATCCTGCACACAAGGTATGATGTTGAGGTGGTTGAGGTGGTTGAGGTAGTTGAGGTGGTTGAGTGTACATGTTGCCAGACAATCCATCCTGCACACAAGGTATGTTGTTGACGTGGTTTAGGTGGTTTAGGTGGTTTAGGTGGTTGAGGTAGTTGAGGTGGTTGAGTGTTCATGTTGCCAGACAATCCATTCTGCATACAAGGTCAGTTGTTGAGGTGGTTGAGGTGGTTGAGGTAGTTGAGGTGGTTGAGTGTTCATGTTGCCAGACAACCCATCCTGCACACAAGGTATGTTGTTGAGGTGGTTGAGGTGGTTGAGGTAGTTGAGGTGGTTGAGTGTTCATGTTGCCAGACAATCCATCCTACACACAAGGTATGTTGTTTAGGTGGTTGAGGTGGTTGAGGTAGTTGAGGTGGTTGAGTGTTCATGTTGCCAGACAATCCATCCTGCACACAAGGTATGTTGTTGAGGTGGTTGATGTGGTTGAGGTAGTTGAGGTGGTTGAGTGTTCATAATGCAAGACAATCCATCCTGTACACAAGGTACGTTGTTGAGGTGGTTGAGGTGGTTGAGGTAGTTGAGGTGGTTGAGTGTTCACGTTGCCAGACAATCCATCCTGCACACAAAGTATGTTGTTGAGGTGGTTGAGGTGGTTGAGTGTTCATGTTACCAGATAATCCATCCTGCACACAAATTATGTTGTTGAGGTGGTTGAGGTGGTGAAAAAACCCTAAACCCCCCCACTCCACCCCCCACTCCTCCCCCCCCCCCCCCCCCGCCCCCTTCTCCCCCCCCCCACACACACCTTGAGCAGTCGTGTGAGGCATGCTGTTTCTGTAGGGCTCATAGGAGGCCCCCTTGGCGCCCCCCCCAAGCCCCCCCCCCCCCCACCACACCACACACACACCTTTAGCAGTCGTGTGATCTTGCTGTTTCTGTAAGGCTCATAGGAGCCCCCCTGGCGCCCCCACCAGCCCCCCCCCCCTCCCCCCCCCCACACTGCCTTGAGCAGTCGTGTGAGCTTGCTGTTTCTGTAGGGCTCATAGGAGGCCCCCCTTGGCGCCCCCACCAGCCCCCCCCCTCCCCCCCACACACACACCTTGAGCAGTCGTGTGGGCTTGCTGTTTCTGTAAGGCTCATAGGAGGCCCCTCTTGGCGCCCCCCCCAGCCCCCCCCCCCACACCACCACACACACCTTGAGCAGTCGGGTAAGCTGCTGTTTCTGTAGGGCTCATAGGAGGCCCCCTTGGCGCCCCCCCCAGCCCCCCCCCCCCCCTCCCCCCCACACACACACCTTGAGCAGTCGTGTGAGCTTGCTGTTTCTGTAGGGCTCATAGGAGGCCCCCTTGGCGCCCCCACCGCAAGCACCATCCACTACCCCCCCCCTCACCCCACCAACAAACACTCACCCCACCCACACACACACGCACCCAGATTCAAGCCGGTAAGCTTTTCTATTCCTTTAGGGCACATAGGAGGACCCTTGGAGCCCCCCCACAGAACCCCCCCTACCACCCCCCCCCCCCAACCACTTACCATACTTAACCACAAACACCTTAAAGCAGTCGTGGTTAGCTTGCTGTTTTGTAGGGTTCATAGGAGGCCCTTGGCCGCCCCCAACAGCCCCCCCCTCCCCCCCCACACGGGCCTTGACTCTTGAGCAGTCGTGTGATTTGCTGTTTCTGTTAGGGCTCATAGGAGGCCCCCTGGCGCCCCCCCACCAGCCCCCCCCCTCCCCCCCCACACGGCCCTGGAGCAGTCGTGTGGAGCTGCTGTTTCTGTAGGGGGCTCATAGGAGGCCCTAGGCGGCCCACACCAGCACCCGCACCCCACTACCCCCCCCCCCCCCACACACACCACACACCCACACACACCCACCACACGCAAGCACACACCTTCAGCCGCGTTTAGCTTCTATTCTGTAAGGCACATAGGAGGACCCCTTGGCGCCCCCACCAAGCCACCCCCCTACCCCCCCCCCAACCACCCACCCATAATTACACCACCCCCCCCCACCTGAGCAGTCGTGGTAACGCGTGCTGTTTCTGTAGGGCTCATAGGAGGACCCATGGAGCCCCCACCCGCCCCCCCCCCCCTCCCCCCCACACACCCACCCTTTGAGCAGGGAAGTAGGGTGAGCTTGCTGTTTCTGTAGGGGCACTATAGGAGACCCCCTTGGCGTCACTCAACCCAAACCACTGCACCCGCACCCCACTACCCCCCCCCCACCCCCCCCACCCCCCCAACCCACACTTTACACCCCCTACCACATTGAGCAGTAGGTGGTTAGCGTGCTCTGTTTCTGTAGGGGCTCATAGGAGGCCCCTTGGCGGACCCCCCCCAGCGCCCCCCCCCACCCCCCCCCCCAACACACACACAACCTTTAGCAGTCGTGTGATCTGCTGTTCTGTAGGGCGCATAGGAGGACCCATTGGCCGCCCCCACACAGCCCCCACCACACATCCCCCCACACCACACGGCCGTGCGCCGTCGTGTGAGCTTGATGTTCTGTAGGGCTCTAGGAGGCCCCTGGCGCCCCCACCACCCCCCACCCCCCGCCCCACACACACACACCTTGAGCAAGCGTGTGAGCTTGTGTTCCTGTAGGGCTCTAGGAGGCCCATTGGCGCCCCCCACCAGCCCCCCCCCCCCAACACACACACACTTGAGCAGTCGGGTGAGCTTTGCTGTTTCGTTAGGGCCATAGGAGGCCCCTTGGCGCCCCCACCAGACCCCCCCCCCCTCTCCCCCCCCCAACACACACCTTGAAGCAGTCGTGTGAAGCTTGTGTTTTGTAGGGCTTCATAGGAGGCCCCCTTGGCGCCCACACCGCCACCGCACCCCCATACCCCCCCCCCACAACACCAACCACACCCACACCCACCCACCGCACGCACACAACTTCACCGCGAAGGCTTCTATTCCTGTAGGGCACATAGGAGGCCCCTGGCGCCCCCACCAGCACCCCCACTACCCCCCCCCCAACCACCCACACAACTTACACCCACCACCCCTCTGAGCGTCGTGGTTAGACTTCTGTTTTGTAGGGCTCAGAGGAGGCCCCCCTTGGCGCCCCACCAGCCCTCCCCCTCCCCCCTCCCCCCACCACACACCTTGAGCAGTGGGTGAGCTGCTGTTTCGTAGGGCAGCATAGGAGCACCCCTTGGCGTTCCCCCCCACCCTTGCACCCGCACCCCCACTACCCACCCCCCACACCCCCCACCCCCCCATCCACAATTACACCCCACCACCTTGAGCAGTTTTTTTTGTTGGTTTTTTTTCGTTAAAAAAGCTTGCTGTTTCTGTAGGGCTTCATAGGAGGCCCCCTTGGTGCCCCACCAGCCCCCCCCCCCCTCCCCCACCACCACCTTGAGCATTCGTATGTGAGCTGGCTTGTTTCTGCTAGGGCTCATAGGAGGCCCCCGTGGCGGCCCCAAAGGCCCACCCACCCCCCCCCTCCCCCCCCACCCAACACCCTTGAGCAGCGGGTGAGCTTGCTGTGTTGTAGGTCTCATAGGAGGCCCCCATTGGAAGCCCCCACCAGCCCCCCCCCCAACACACCACACCACATTGGGCGTCGTTGTGAGTTGCTGTTTATGTAGGGGCTCATGGAGGCCCCTTGGGCCCCACCCGCACACGCACCCGCCACCCCACTACCCCCCACAAACACACCAACCCACCCACACCCACACACACACGCACCCAGCTTCAGCCGCGTAAGCTTTCTATTCCTGTAGGGCACATAGGAGGCCCCCTTGGCGCCCCCACCAACACCCCCCCCTACCCCCCCCCACCCACCCACATACGTACACCCACCCACCCACCGTGAGCAGTGTGGGTAGCTTGATGTTTTTTTTATGTAGAGCTCATATGAGGCCCCTTGGACGACCCACCAGCACCCCCCACCCCTTCCCCCCACCCACAAACCTTGAGCAGTCGTGTGAGCCTGCTGTTTCTGTAGGGCACATACGGAGCCCCCCTGGCTCCCCCCCCCCCCCCCCCGCACCAGCCCCCCCTACCCCCCCCACCACGCCCCCCCCCCCCCACCCCCCACCACTTACACCACCCCACCCACCTTGAGCAGTCGTGGTTAGATTGCTGTTTCTGTAGGGCTCATAGGAGGCCCCATGGGCGCCCCCACCAGCCCCCCCCCCCCCATCCCCCCCCCCAACACACACCTGAGCAGTAGTTGTGAGCTGGTGTTTCTGTGGCTCATAGGGAGGCCCCCTTGGCGCCCCCACCAAGCCCCCCCCCCTGCCCCCCACACACACACCTTGAGCAGTCGTGTTGAGCTGATGTTTCTGAGGGCTTATTAGGAGGCCCATGCGCCCCACCAGCCCCCCCCCCCCCCCCCAATACACACACAACCTTGAGGCAGTCGAGTGAGGTTGCTGTTTCTGTAGGGCAAATAGGGAGGCCCCCTTGGCGCCCCCGCCCGCCTTTTCCTAGTGCATGAACAATAGCAAGGGGCCAGGAGGGGACGAGGTTGATGTTGGAACGTCTCTGAGCTTGGGGCCATCGTTGTGTCTCGGCAGCCCTCTACTACACTGCCGGTGGTGGTGGTGGGTGGGTTAGGGGGTGGGGTAGTGGTGGGGTGGGGTGAAGTGGGGGGTGGTGGGGGGGGGAGTGGGGGGTCGGAGTGGGGGAGTGGGGGGGCAGGGGGGGGTATAGTGGTGGAGGGAAGGGGTGTGGTGGTGGGTGGGTCGGTAGGGTGGGCAGGGTAGGGGTGGTGGGTGGGGGGTGGGGTAGTGGGTGCGGGGAGCGGGTGGTGGTTGTGGTGGGTGGGTGGCGTCAGTGGTGGGTGGTAGGTGGTGGGGGGTGGGGGATAGTGATGGACTGGGTAATGGATCGGATGGGTCAAGTGGTGGGTGGTTAGTGGGTGGGGTAGTGGGTGGTGGCGGTGGTTGGTGGGTAGTGGTGGGTGGTTGGTGGGTGGGGTAGCCGGTGGTTGGTATGGGTGGGGTGGTAGTAGTGGTGGGGTGATGGCGAGGTGGGGTATTGGTGGGTGGTGAGCTTTGATACATTAAGCAAGGGCCAGGAGGGAGCGGTTGATGTTGGCACCATCTCTGAGCTTGCGGCCATCGTTGTTAGTCTCGGCAGCCCTCTCACTACCTGCCGGTGGTGGTACGTGGGTGTAGGTGGTGGGTGGTGGGTGGTGAGCGGTTGATGTTGGCACCGTCCCTAAGCTTCCTGCTGTCATTGTTGGTTTTGGCAGCCCTCTCACCACCTGCCGGGGGTGTTTGGTGGGTATGTTAGTGGTGGGTGGTTGGTGGGTGGGTAGAGGTGTGTGGGTTAAAGGTGGGTGGTGGGTGGGGTAGTGGTGGGTTGGTGGTGGTGGTGGTGGGTAGGGTAGTCGTGGGTGGTAGGTGGGTGGGGTGGTGGTGGATGGTGGTTGGTGTGTTGGTGTGTGGTGGTTGGTGGTTGGTGGTTGGTGGTTGGTGTGTGATGGTTGGTGGTTGGTGTGTGGTGTGTGGTGATACAGTTAGCAAGGGCCTGAAAAAGCGGTTTATTTTGGCACTGTCTCTGAGTTTCCGACCATCGTTGTTAGTCTCGGCAGCCCTCTACGCTGCATGCTGGGTGGTAGATGGAGTGGGGGTGGGTTAGTGGGCGTGGGTCGAGGGGTGGGTGGGTTAGTGTGTGTGGTGGGCGGGGTAGTGGAGGTGGCGGGGGGTACGGTAGGTTTGGGGTAGGCGGAGGTGGGTGGTGGGTGGGGTAGTGGTAAGTGGGTGGGGTAGTTTGGCCTTAGTGATGGAGGTAGGTGGTGGGGGGGGTTAGGGTGGGTGGGTGTGGTGGTTAGTGGGTGAGGTAGTGTGTAGTAAGATGGTGGGTGGTGGGTGTTGATTGGTGTGGTGGGTGGAGTGCCAAGGGGAGAGTTGATTGTGGATATGTCCTAGATCTATAACTACTGCAGAGAGATGGTTCAGGGGGGTATACAGTGGTGGCGTGTGCAGGTAGTGGTGGGTGGTTGATGGTGACGAGGTTGCTTGTAGGGGCTATGTTCACTAATCTCTATGGACAATAGTTTTGGTTCAGAGCACCTAATTAAATGAACGTTGGCATGGGTGGGTGGTGGGTCGGGGTGGTTAGGGCGGGGGGGTAGTGTGGGGGATGGGCTGGGGCTGTGCGTGGTGGGGGGAGATGGTGGGGAGGTGGGGGGCTCGCGGTGGTGGGTGAGGGTAGTGGCGGGGGGTTGTGGTAGGTGGTGGGTGGGCTTGGGGTGAAATGGTGGGTGGGGTAGGGGGGGGTGCGGTGGTGGGTTGGTGCGGTGGGGTTTTTAGTGGGTGGCGGTAGTGGTGGGGTGGGTGGGGGTGGTGGGGGGCGGTAGTGGGGGCGTGGGTGGTGGGGTGGTCTGGTGGGGTTAGTGGGGCGGGGTGGTAGTTGGGTGGGTGGGTGGTGAATGAGGTGGGGGTGGGGTAGTGGATGGGTGGGTGAGTGGGGTGGTGGGTGGGGTTAGTGGGTGGGGTAGTGGTGGGTGTAGGGGGGTAGTGGTGGGTCGTGGTGGTGGGGTGGTGGGTGGGGTTAGTGGGGGAGGGGTAGTGTGTGGGTGGGTGGTTGGGGTGGGTGGTGGGGTGGTGGGTGGGGTAGTGGGGGTGGGGTGGTGGGGTGGTGGGTGCGGTGGTGGGGGTGGTGCGGGGGGCGGTAGGGGGTGGGGTGGTGGTGGTGGGGGGTGGTTGCCGCGGGGGTGGGTGGGGTAGTGGTGGGCAGGGTAGGGGCGGTGGGTCGGGGGGTGGTTAGTGGGGGGGCGCCCGGGGTAGTGGGTGGGTGTGGTGGGTGGGTGGTGTGGGTGGTGGTGGTGGGTGGTGTGTGTGTTGGGGGGGTGGGGGGTCTGGGGGGGTAATGATGGATGGGTAGTGGTGGGTGGTGGGTGGTCAATGGTGGGTGGGTGGGTGGGTGGGTTGTGGGTAGGGTAGTGGTGGGTGGGTGGTGGGTTAGTGGGTGCGGTAGTGGTGGTGTGTGTTGTGGGTTAGTGGGCGGTGGTGGGTGGGGAGCCTTGATACAGCCAGCAAGTGGTCCTGGTGCTGGTGACAACACAACATACACAACCTAACTAAAAATGACAACACATACATACCAGCAAGGTCAACGAGTGTCAGCTTCACACTACTGCTGCATCTTGTAGTGATAATGGTTCTGGTGCTGATGTCGACATAATGTAACATGCATAAAATACAATAAATAACAACACATACATATCAGCAAGGTCAACGAGTGTCAGCTCCACACTACTGCTGCATCTTTTAGTGATTCTGGTGCTGGTGCTGGTGCTGATGTTGACATGACATACCATACATAAAATAATTTAACATAACAACACATACATACCATCAAGGTCAACGAGTGTCAGCTTCACACTACTCCTGCATCGTATAGTGATAATGGTGCTGGTGCCGGTGCTGATGTTGACATGACATACCATACATAAAATGCTTTAACATAACAACACATGCATACCAGCAAGGCTATCCTGTTCGGATCGGGAGGGCTCTATCGTAGAGCGATCGCAGATCCAACGAAAGCAGGTGCGGGGTCTTATCAGGTTGCTGGTTCGAACCCCATCGAGGTCACCTAGGCCCACCCGGAGGGACGTTGACTGGCATGGTAACTTGACTCTAGATGTGATGTAAGCCCGTCCATCGCATACTTACGAGCCGGTTCCCTTAACCCCACATCCTTAGAAGTGTCTTTGTAACATATATCTTGGAAGTAAAGTTTTTTTTTTGTATACCAGCAAGGTTGACGAGTGTCAGCTTTGCACGCAACTGCTGCACCTTGTAGTGCTAATGAGGGTGCGGAAAACATTTCCCTCCAAAACCGACACAATCACCACATCACATCACCACCACCACCGACACGAAACATACGTACCAGCAAGGGTGACGAGTGTCAGCTTTGCACGCAACTGCTGAACCTTGTAGTGCTTATTGAGGGTGCGGAAAACATTTCCCTCCCAAACCGACACTATCACCACATCACATCACCACCACCACCGACACGAAACATACGTACCAGCAAGGTTGACGAGTGTCAGCTTTGCATGCAACTGCTGAACCGTGTAGTGCTTATTGGGGGTGCGGAACATATTTCCCTCCAAAACCAACACCACGGGGTTGGGTGAAAGTTGACATCCAAAACTGACACTATCACCACCACCACCATCACCACCGACATCACCACCTACATCAACACCACCGCCATCGACACCACCAACACCGACACCCAACATACGTACCAGCAAGATCAACGAGTGTCAGCTTTGCACGCAACTGCTGCACCTTATAGTGGTTCTTGGAGGTGCGGCAAATCATGACCTCCGAAACAACACTATCACTATCACCGTCACGAACACCACCATCACCACCGACACCGACTCCAAACGTACATACCTGCAAGGTCAACGAGTATCAGCTTTGCTCGCAACTGCTGCACCTTTTGGTGGTTCTTGGGGATTGGGTGAAAGTTGACATCCATAACCGACACTATCACCACCACCACCACCACCGACACCACCAACACCTACACCACCACCATCGACACCACCAACACTGGCACCCAACATACGTACCAGCAAGATCAACGAGTGTCAGCTTTGCACGCAACTGTTGCACCTTATAGTGGTTCTTGGGGGTGCGGCGAATCTTGACCTCCAAAACCAACACTATCACTATCACCGTCACCAACACCACCATCACCACCGACACCGACTCCAAACGTACATACCTGCAAGGTCAACGAGTGTCAGCTTTGCACGCAACTGTTGCACCTTATAGTGGTTCTTGGGGGTGCGGCGAATCATGATCTCCAAAACCTAAAGGGTGGGAAGGTTTTTGTGTTGTTGGTGTTGTTTGTGTTAGTTGGTGGTGTTGGTGTCGGTGATGTTGGATGTGTTGGTGTTAGGTGTTGGTGTTCAATGTGTTGGTGTTAGGTGTTGGTGTCAGGTGTTGGTGCTAGGTGATAAATCATGACCTCCAAAACCTTGAGGGAGAGAATGTGTTGATGGTAGGTGTTGGTGTTGGTGGTGTTAGGTGTTAGGTGTTGGTGTTGGAGGTGCTGGTGTTAGGTGTTGGTGTTGGATGTGCTGGTGTTAGGTGCTGGTGTTGGATATGTTGGTGTTAGGTGTTAAATCATGATCTCCAAAACCTTGAAGGATGAGAGTGACGCAATGGGGTTGATGGGAGCCGCGCGTTGGTGGGCGCGGCGGGGAGGGATCCTGATGGATACTAGAAGACGTTGAGTGACTGCCAAACGGGAATGTTAAAACCTGCAGTAGTGTAGTCGCTACACAAACAACTGCATTTTTCTGTGATCATGATGGACTGTGTTGTGGCATCAGTGGACGCTGTCGTTCTTGAACCTATACCTGCTATTAGAAATAGTCCCGTACCTCGACGGAAGGCTTCAACATTCACTTACATGAGGGTTCACCAAGGTATTACTAGCTCACGCTCCCCCCCCCCCCCCCCCCCCCCCCCCCCCCCCACACACACCCCACCCCCCACGTACCACCACCACCACACATACTGCATGTGAGCGTGATGATTGTGCGTTGGCATTAATGGACTCTGTCTTTCTTCTCACCCTCAACCCGGTAGGACTAGTCGAAGCCTCAAACTAACAAAACACCCAAACCTAACACCAACCCTAGCCCCTAAATCACGGCAAAACAACTTTGCCATACTGCCACTTACTGCATGTGAGCGTGATGATTGTGCGTTGGCATCAGTGGACTCTGTCTTTCGTCACCCTACACCCAGTAGTACTAGTCCTAACCGCAACCTAAGTTCAACCTTACAATTACAATACACCCAGTATGACTAGTTCACCATACCCCCACGTACCACCACCACCTGACGCACCACCACCACTAGCTCACCCCTCGTACTACCACCGACCCTCGTACCACCACCAACCCACGTACCGCATGTGAGCGTGATGATTGTGCGTTGGCATCAGTGGACTCTGTCTTTCGTCGCCGGTTGCCCCCGTCTAGAGCTTCCTACACGAGGACATGTGGACAATGTGTGGTGGGGCCTTGTCTTGGGTCAAACATTGCCTGCTTAGGGCAATGCAATGCAATGCAATGCAACGCAATGCAAAGCAAAGCAATGCAATGCAATGCAAAGCAAAGCAATGCAATGCAAAGCAAAGCAAAGCAATGCAATGCAATGCAAAGCAATGCAATGCAATGCAAAGCAAAGCAAAGCAATGCAACGCAATGCAATGCAAAGCAATGCAAAGCAAAGCAATGCAAAGCAATGCAACGCAATGCAATGCAATGCAATGCAAAGCAATGCAATGCAAAGCAATGCAATGCAAGGCAATGCAATGCAAAGCAAAGCAAAGCAATGCAATGCAAAGCAAAGCAATGCAAAGCAATGCAATGCAATGCAATGCAAGGAAAAGGCACGCAATGCATGCCAACGCATGCAATGTCCCGCAATGCAAAAGCAATGCAAATGCAACGCATGCAATGCACACGCAAGCAAAATGCAAAGCAATGCAATGTCCACTGCAATGAAGCAGCAATGCACGGCAATGCAATGCAACGCAAAGCCAGCAATGCAATGCCACGCAATGCATGCAAGGCAATGCAAAGCAGCAGCAAAAGCAAAGCAAAGCAATGCATGCAAATGCAATGCAAAGCAAATCAATGCAAACAATGCATGCCAAGCAAAGCCAAGCAACTGCAGTCAATGCAACGCGGTCAAAAGCAAAGCCACTGCAATGCAATGCACGCAAGCCAAGAAAGCAATGCAATGCAATGCAATGGATGCAACGCAATACAAAGCAAGGCAATTACGCATGCAAGGCCAACGCAATGCAATGCAATGCAATGCAATGCAATGCAATGCAAAGCAAAGCAAAGCAAAGCAAAGCAATGCAATGCAATGCAATGCAATGCAATGCAATGCAATGCAATATCATGCATTTGAGTAGGCATAACAAAAGAGGATGATAACATGCATAGCACGATGATAACACATATAACACAATGATAACATGCATAACACAATGATAACACATATAACATGTTGATAACATCAGAGTAACGCATGCTTTACAAATATGGGTGGTTCTTGAGGTGCTCACGTCAATTCAACGAGGAGCAATGAGTCAACAGTAGCATGCTTCGAGCCAGCCACCAACACGCAAAGGTCAGGGTCATACACCCACACCTTCACCTGCACCTCCACCACTACCTGCACCTTCACCTTCACCTGCACCTGCACCTTCACCACACCTCCACCTTCACCTGCACCTCCACCACCACCTGCACCTCCACCACCTGCACCTGCACCTCCACCACCTGCACCTGCACCTCCACCACCTGCACCTCCACCACCTGCACCTGCACCTCCACCACCACCTGCACCTCCACCTTCACCTTCACCTGCACCACTCCATACACACACACCTACACACACCCTAACACACACTTGCACCCGCAAACACACCGCACCATAATTTCAGGGGCTGAGTCCACTTTAAGATGTTTCAGGCCAGCCACCACCTCCACCTCCACCTTCACCACCACCTGCACCTGCACCACTCCACATATACTCATCCTAAAACACACCATACCATAATTCCATGAGCGGGGTCCGCAGTAGCATGCTTCAAGCCAGCCACCAACACGCCCTGATCAGGGCCCTACACCTGCACCTGCACCTGCACCACTCCATACACCCACAACTACACACACACACACCGCACCATAATTTCATGGGCTGATTCCACTGTAAGATGTTTCAAGCCAGACACCAACACGCCCTGATCAGGGCCCTACACCTGCACCTGCACCTGCACCACTCCATACACCCACAACTACACACACACACACCGCACCATAATTTCATGGGCTGATTCCACTGTAAGATGTTTCAAGCCAGACACCAACATGCCCATATGAGGGTCATACACCAAAACCTGCACCTGCACCTCCACCACTACACACATACACTCCTACACCTTCACCACCACCTGCACCACTCCATACACAAACACCTGCACACACTCTAACACACACAAACACACCGCACCATAATTTCATGGGCTGATTCCACTGAAAAGTGCTTCACGCCAGCCACCGACTCCCAGAGTCAGGTTGCAACACCCACACCTACACCTGCACCACTCCTTAAATACACACATGCGCACACACGCACACGAGCGCACACACGCACACACACAAACACACCGTACCACAATTTCATGGGCTGATTCCACTGAAAGGTGCTTCACGCCAGCCACCGACACGCCCTGATCAGGATCCTAAGACTTTACCTCCACCTGCACCACTCCATACAAACACACACAAACACATCGTACCACAATTTCATGAGCTGAGTCCGCACATTCGAAGGTTTCATGCCAGCCACCAACACGCTAAGGCTAGGTTCCTACACCTCCACCTCCACCAATCCATAAACACACACCTATGCACACACCCTAACACACACACGAACACACTGTACCATAATTTCATGGGCTGAGTCCACTGGAACATGTTTCAAGCCAGCC
Source organism: Chlamydomonas sp. ICE-L (assembly GCA_013435795.1). Lineage (NCBI taxonomy): Eukaryota > Viridiplantae > Chlorophyta > Chlorophyceae > Chlamydomonadales > Chlamydomonadaceae > Chlamydomonas > Chlamydomonas sp. ICE-L. The sequence goes on from JACBWV010000084.1 coordinate 741,725, forward strand.
ACCACCTCCACCTCCACCTTCACCTGCACCACTCCACATATACACATCCTAACACAAACCGTACCATAATTTCATGGGCGGAGTCCACAGTAAGATGTTTCAAGCCAGCCACCAACACCACCACCAACTTCACCACCACCTGCACCACTCCACACATACACATCCTAACACACACCGTACCATAATTTCATGGGCTGAGTCCACAGTAAGATGTTTCAAGCCAGCCACCAACACCACCACTAACTTCACCACCACCTGCACCACTCCACACATACACATCCTAAAAAACACCGTACCATAATTTCATGGGCGGAGTCCACAGTAAGGTGCTTCAAGCCAGCCACCAGCACGCCAAGGTCAGGTTCCTACACTTCCACCTCCACCACTCCACACATACACACCTACACCTTTGCCTGCACCTGCACCACTCCATACATACACACCTGCACACACTCTAACACACACACAAACACACCGCACCATAATTTCATGGGCGGAGTCCACAGTAAGATGCTTCAAGCCAGCCACCAACACGCCCTGTTCAGGATCCTCCCTTAGCTCCAAGGGGCCTGAGTTCTTTACCAGCAGGTCATAGATCACCTGCGGTTGGTTTTCAAATTTCAAATTCTTTACCAGCAGGTCATATATCACCTGCGGTTGGTTTTCAAATTTCAAATTGGACTTTAAATTACAAAATTCATATTGGATTGGCCTTTCCTGAACTGTAGCATACACACACATGTACGATTTCGAAACGTTGCCTCCCCGAGCTCCATGGGGCCTGAGTTCTATACCAACAAGTCATAGATCGCCTGCAGTTGGATTTCAAGTTTCAAATATGGTTTCAAATTTTAAATTGGATTGGCCTACCCCTAAATTGTATCATACACACACATTTAAGATTTCAAAATGTTGCCTCCCATAGAGGGCGTTTACACGAGCAGGTTATCTCGGCCAGTAACGGTTAAGATGTACAGTTAACTAACTACGAAGCGTTTACACGACACTTTTCGCGTCAGTTATCTCGCCCAGTTAACCATTTTCGCGATAACCATACCCCCCCCCCCCCCCCCCCTAGTTACGGGTTAAAGGTTAAGGTTAGTGGTTCGTTAAGTTCATTTGGCTTCCGAGCTGTGAGATATACCGGCTACGCTAGCTCCAGTTCAGTTCGTCAATTTCTGCAGATTCGAATTTTCTAGAGCAGCAAGCAAGAAGGCATTGGCCGAGCAGATGTTGATGATCAGCTGCCAGATCTCACCCAGCAATCTCGATCAACGGGTCGCTGCGGAGCCTTGAAGTCGCTTGCTTCACAGCACGGTTCGTGCTGCGGAGCAAGGCCCGAAAATAGCTCGTCTGTCACCCAAAATTCAAAAATCACGAGGCTATCCAGAAGTACACGACCAACCTGACTGAACGCAAACTGCGAGCGCAAATGCACATGTAAACAGAAACTGGTCAATTTTGCGTGCGTTGAGGGTTTGGGCATACGTGGCGCTAACTATTTGGTTATCTCGCCAACTTAACTGGCCGAGATAACCGGCTCGTGTAAACGCCCTCTTAGCCCCAAGGGGCCTGGGTTCTTTACCAACACGTCACCTGCGGTTAGATTTCAAATTTCAAATTCGGTTTCAAAATTTAAATTGGATTGGCCTACCCCTGTATCATACACACACATTTAAGATTTCAAAATGTTGCCTCCCTGAGCCCCAAGAGGCCTGAGTTCTTTACTTACAAATCAAAGATCACCTGCCGTTGGATTTCAAATTTCAAATTGGATTGGCCTACCCCTCAACTGTATCATACACACACATGTAAGCTTTCAAAATGTTGCCTCCCTTAGCCCCAAGGGGTAAGTGTTCTTTACCAACAAGTCATAGATTACCTGCGGTTGGATTTCAAATTTCAAATTCGATTTCAAATTTTAAATTGGATTTCAAATTTCAAATTGGATTGGCCTATCCCTGAATTGTAGCACACACACAATTTTGAGATTTAAAAAATGTTGCCTTCCTTAGCTCCAAGGGGGGATTGTTCTTTACCAAAACGTCAAAATTCAAAATTCAAAATGGATTATAAATTTCAAAAATATGGGATGACACCGGATGACAATATAATTATAATTATATAATTGAATTATCACTGTAGCACGAAATCAGGCCCCCGTCGGTAAAACAAGTGTTGGGGTTCAGCTCATCAATGTTTTTTTCTTTTCCTCTCATGGTTAGGTAAGTCCCTTTAGCCCATTCGCCCTACCCCTGAACTGTAGCATACGCACACATTCATGATTTCAAATGCTGCCTCCTTTAGCTTCAAGGGGCCCGAGTTATTTACCAACAAATCCCCAGATCCCCTGCAGTTGGATTTCAAATTTCAAATTGGATTTGCCTTCCCCTAAGCTGTAGCATACGCACACATTCATGATTTCAAATGCTGCCTCCTTTAGCTTCAAGGGGCCTGAGTTATTTACCAACAAATCCCCAGATCCCCTGCAGTTGGATTTCAAATTTCAAATCGGATTGGCCTACCCCTGTACTGTAGCAGACACACGCATTTCAAGATTTCAAATGTTGCCTCCCTTAGCTTCAAGGGGCGCGAGTTATTTACCAACAAATCCCCAGATCCCCTGCAGTTAGATTCCAAATTTCAAATTGGATTGGCATACCCCTGTACTGTAGCAGACACACGCATTTCAAGATTTCAAATGTTGGCTGCCTTAGCCCCAAGGGGTCCAAGTTCTTTACCAACACGTCACCTGCGGTTGGATTTCAAATTTCAAATTCGAGTTCAAAATTTAAATTGGTCCAAGTTATTTACCAACAAGTTACAGATCACCTCCGGTTGAAATCAATCCTAGCATACACACACATGGCTAGCAAGCCAATTCACCTCATTGTACACCTCCAGGATAGCTTGGACCGCGGTCTACAGTAATCCAAGGTGTGTCCCTTACTGCCTCAGCTGTTCGTTTTGGGCAAGATTTACTCCACCATCGTGTGGCTAGATTGTGGAGACAGGTTTTGAATGTACTGCTGAACTCCCACCATACACACATGGCTAGCAAGCCAATTCACCTCATTGTACACCTCCATGACAGCTTGGACCGCGGTCTACAGTAATCCAAGGTGTGTCCCTTACTGCCTCAGCTGTTCGTTTTGGGCAAGATTTACTCCACCATCGTGTGGCTAGATTGTGGAGACAGGTTTTGAATGTACTGCTGAACTCCCACCATACACACACATGGCTAGCAAGCCAATTCACCTCATTGTACACCTCCATGACAGCTTGGACCGCGGTCTACAGTAATCCAAGGTGTGTCCCTTACTGCCTCAGCTGTTCGTTTTGGGCAAGATTTACTCCACCATCGTGTGGCTAGATTGTGGAGACAGGTTTTGAATGTACTGCTGAACTCCCACCATACACACACATGGCTAGCAAGCCAATTCACCTCATTGTACACCTCCATGACAGCTTGGACCGCGGTCTACAGTAATCCAAGGTGTGTCCCTTACTGCCTCAGCTGTTCGTTTTGGGCAAGATTTACTCCACCATCGTGTGGCTAGATTGTGGAGACAGGTTTTGAATGTACTGCTGAACTCCCACCATACACACACATGGCTAGCAAGCCAATTCACCTCATTGTACACCTCCATGACAGCTTGGACCGCGGTCTACAGTAATCTAAGGTGTGTCCCTTACTGCCTCAGCTGTTCGTTTTGGGCAAGATTTACTCCACCATCGTGTGGCTAGATTGTGGAGACAGGTTTTGAATGTACTGCTGAACTCCCACCATACACACATGGCTAGCAAGCCAATTCACCTCATTATATACCTCCAGGTAGCTGCAAAACACATCAACCTATTCATCTAAATACAGCGCTCTATAAGACACAAACAAACTTACAGACCCCTCCCCCACCCCCACCCCCACACCCCCACACACACCACAACACACACAGACATAGTTAGGCAGTCAAACCCACCTCATTGTACGACTCCAGGTAGCTGCAAGTAACGTCACACTCTTTGCCTGGATGCTGTGCACTAGTAGACACACACAAACTTACATACCCCCCCTATATATATATACATGGCTAGCAAGCCAACCCACCTCACTGTACACCTCCAGGTAACTGCAGGGTTGCTAACGTCTTTGTCTGAATGCAGCACTCTAGTAGACACAGGCACACCCATGTGTGTAGACAAATACAATCATACACACACATAGGTAGGCAGCCCAACCCACCTCATTGTAGGACTCCAGATGCTGCAAGTAGCGTCAAGCTCTTTGCCTGGATGCTGTGCACTAGTAGACACACACAAATTTACATACCCCCCTATATATATATATACATGGCTAGCAAGCCAAGCCACCTCATTGTACACCTCCAGGTAGCTGCAAAACACACCAACCTATTCGTCTAAATACAGCGCTCTAGAAGACACACACAAACTTACATAACCCTCCCCCACCCCCACCCCCCCGCCCCCCCACACACCACACCACACACAGACATAGGTAGGCAGCCCAACCCACCTCATTGTACAACTTCAGGTAGCTGCAAGTAGTGTCAAGCTCTTCGCCTGGATGATGTGCTCCATTAGACATAGGCACATACACATTTACAGGCACACACATACATACACTCATACTCACATATATGTGAGTAGGCATACACGAATACGCACACAAACCCATATGTACACAGAAGTATACACACATAGGTAGGCAGCCCAAGCCACCTCATTGTACACCTCCAGGTAGCTGCAAGTAACATCACACTCTTTGCCTGGATGCTGTGCACTAGTAGACACACACAAACTTACATAACCCTCCCCCACCCCCACCCCCACACCCCCACACACACCGCAACACACACAGACATAGGTAGGCAGTCAAACCCACCTCATTGTACGACTCTAGGTAGCTGCAAGTAGCGTCAAGCTCTTCGCCTGGATGCTGTGCTCCAATAGACACAGGCACATACACTTTTACAGGCACACACATACATACACTCATACTCACATATATGTGAGTAGGCATACACGAATACGCACACAAACCCATATGTACACAGAAGTATACACACATAGGTAGGCAGCCCCAACCCACCTCATTGTACACCTCCAGGTAGCTGCAGGTAACGTCAAACTCTCTAATTGCATGCAGCGCTCTATTAGACACACACAAAATTACCCCCCCCCCCTACCCCCCCCCACCACCACCACCACCACACACACACACTCACCACCACACACACACACACACCACACACACACACGCACACACACACACCCTCACCACCACCACACACACACACACCACACACACACACGCACACACACACCCTCACCACCACACACACACACCACACACACCACACACACGCACACACCACACACACACACATGGGTAGGCAGTCCAACCCACCTCATTATACACCTCCAGGTAGCTGCAGGTAACGTCAAACTCTCTAATTGCATGCAGCGCTCTATTAGACACACACACAAAATTACCCCCCCCCCCACACACACACACACACACCCCACACACACACACACCACCACCACCACACACACACACACCACACACACACACCACACACACACACACACATGGGTAGGCAGTCAAACCCACCTCATTATACACCTCCAGGTAGCTGCAGGTAACGTCAAACTCTGTTTAACTTTTTAACTTTTAACTGCATGCAGCGCTCTATTAGACACACACACAATTACACCCCCCCCACCCACCCACCCACCCACCCACCACCACCACACACACCACACACACACACACATATGGGTAGGCAGTCAAACCCACCTCATTATACACCTCCAGGTAGCTGCAGGTAACGTCAAACTCTTCGTCAACATACAGCGTGTCTCTATCCTCAAATATTTTCTCCAGTGAGAGAAGCATGAGGCCAGGGTCGTTGGGAGAACCTGGTTGTGTTGGGTTGAGTTGGGTATTGGTGTTAGCGTTTGAGTTATTGGCGGTGGTGGTTTTGGTTGTGGTGGTTTTATTGTTGGTTGCTGGGTTGTTTGTTGCTGGTGTTTGTGGTGGTGGATGTGGTGGTGGTGGTGGTGGTGGTGGTGGTTTTGGTTGTGGTGGTTTTATTGTTGGTTGCTGGGTTGTTTGTTGCTGGTGTTTGTGGTGGTGGATGTGGTGGTGGTGGTGGTGGTGGTTTTGGTTGTGGTGGTTTTATTGTTGGTTGCTGGGTTGTTTGTTGCTGGTGTTTGTGGTGGTGGATGTGGTGGTGGTGGTTGTCACTACATACATCGTTCCTATATCCTCAAATATCTTCTCCAGCGAGAGATGCATGAGGCCAGGGTCACTGGCAGAACCTGGTTGTGTTGTGTTGGGTTGATTTTGGCGTTGGTGTTGGTGTTATTTGTTGTGGTAGTTGAGGTGGTAGTGGTGGTGGTGGTGGTGGTGGTGGTGTCATTGGTGGTTGTGGTGGTGGTGGTTGAGGTGGAAGTGGTGGTGGTGGTGGTGGTTGAGGTGGTTGTGGTGGTTGCGGTTGTGGTGGTGTCAACATACAGCATATGAGACCAGGGGTTGCTGGTAGAACCTGGTCGGGTTGTGTCGAGTGGGTTATTGGAGTTAGAGTTGGTGTTATTGGTGCTGCTAGCTGTTGTTGTTGTGTTTTCGTCAACATAAAGCATGTCTTTATCTTCTAATATATTCTCCAGCGAGTGAAGCCTGAGGCCAGGGTCGCTGGCAGAACCTAGTGTTGAATTGAGTTGGGTTTATTTGGGTGTTGGTTTTAAGAGTTGGTATTGTTGGTGGTGGTTGGTGGGTGGTTGGTGGTGGTGGTGGTGGGTGGTGGGTGGTTGGTGTACTGTACTGTACTGTGTTCACTGTACTCTGGGATTGCCAGTCAATGTCTGCTATTTTAAAGATTACTTCATCATTTTGTCCGAAGTCAATCTTGCTCAGTGAAGTCTGATTATCTTGAATAATATAAGAGAAATGTACTCAAACACCTAATCTCATAATGCATGTAAGTAATCCATGTGACCAGCATTGGTGTTATTGATGGTGTTATTGGTGGTGTTGGTTGTAGTTGTGGTTCTGTGGTTGGTGTTTTTGGTGGTTGTGGTGGTGGTGGTGGTGGTGGTGGTGGTGGTGGACGTGGTGTTGGTTGGTTTGGTTGGTGTTGGTGTTGTTGGGGGTGGTGGTGGTGGGGTTGGAGGTGGTGGTAGTGTGTTGGGGGTGGTGGTGGTGGTGGTGGTGGGGTGGTGTGGTGGTGGAAGTGGAGGTGGTGGTGTGCTCGAGGTGTGTGGTGGAGGTTGGTGGTGGTGGAGGTGGTGGTGGTGCTAGTGGAGGTGGTGGTGGTGGAGGTGGTGGTGGTGCTAGTGGAGGTGGTGGTGGTGGAGGTGGTGGTGGTGGTGGAGGTGGTGGTGGTGCTAGTGGAGGTGGTGGTGGAAGTGGTGGTGGTAGTGGTGGTGGTGGTGGAGGTGGTGGACCAACCACCAATCATCAATGACCAACCACCAACCATAAACGACTAACCACCAACCATCAACCACCAAGCATAATATCACTCACCAACCATGGTGTAGGTCTTTCCAGATCCAGTGGCACCATACGCAAAGACAGTGGTGTTGATTCCGTACAGCACTCCACTGACCAAGTCCCGCACTGTGCCGTTGTACACATCGACGTTGGTTGACTGCACACATTGGATTGGATGTGGATGTGGATGTGGATGTGGATGTGGATGTGGGTGTGGGTGTAAGTGTGGGTCTGGGTTGTACTCATCGACGTTGGTTGACTGCACATATAGGTTTGGATGTGGGTGTGGGTGTCGGTGTGGGCCAGGGTGTGGATGTGGATGTGGGTGTGGGTGTAAGTGTGGGACTGGGTGGTGTTGATTCAGTACAGCACTCCACTGACCAAGTCCCGCACCGTGCCGTTGTACACATTCACGTTAGTTGACTGCAAAAAATGGTTTGGATGTGGGTGAGGGTGAGGGTGTGGGTGTGGGTGTAAGTGTGGGTCTGGGTGGTGTTGATTCAGTACAGCACTCCACTGACCAAGTCCCGCACTGTGCCGTTGTACACATCGATGTTGGTTGACTGCACACATTGGATTGGATGTGGATGTGGATGTGGGTGTGGGTGTGGGTGTGGGTGTAAGTGTGGGTCTGGGTTGTACTCATCGACGTTGGTTGACTGCACATATAGGTTTGGGTGTGGGTGTGGGTGTCGGTGTGGGCCAGGGTGTGGATGTGGATGTGGGTGTGGGTGTAAGTGTGGGACTGGGTGTGGATGTGGATGTGGGTGTGGGTGTCGGTGTGGGCCAGGGTGTGGATGTGGATGTGGGTGTGGGTGTAAGTGTGGGACTGGGTGGTGTTGATGCCTTACAGCACTCCACTGACCAAGTCCCGCATCGTGCCGTTGTACACATCCACGTTGGTTGACTGCAAAAATGGTTTGGATGTGGGTGAGGGTGTGGGAGTGGTTGTAAGTGTGGGTCTGGGTGGTGTTGATTCAGTACAGCAGTCCACTGACCAAGTCCCGCACCGTGCCATTGTACACATCCACGTTGGTTGACTGCAAAAAATGGTTTGGATGTGGGTGAGGGTGAGGGTGTGGGTGTGGGTGTAAGTGTGGGTATGGGTGGTGTTGATTCAGTACAGCACTCCACTGACCAAGTCCCGCACCGTGCCGTTGTACACATCGATGTTGGTTGACTGCACACATTGGATTGGGTGTGGATGTGGATGTGGATGTGGATGTGGGTGTGGGTGTAAGTGTGGGTCTGGGTGGTGTTGATTCAGTACAGCAGTCCACTGACCAAGTCCCGCACCGTGCCGTTGTACACATCCACGTTGGTTGACTGCAAAAAATGGTTTGGATGTGGGTGAGGGTGAGGGTGTGGGTGTGGGTGTAAGTGTGGGTCTGGGTGGTGTTGATTCAGTACAGCACTCCACTGACCAAGTCCCGCACTGTGCCGTTGTACACATCGATGTTGGTTGACTGCACACATTGGATTGGATGTGGATGTGGGTGTGGGTGTGGGCGTAAGTGTGGGTCTGGGTGGTGTTGATTCAGTACAGCAGTCCACTGACCAAGTCCCGCACCGTGCCATTGTAAACATGTGGATGTGGGTGTGGGTGTCGGTGTGGGCCAGGGTGTGGATGTGGATGTGGGTGTGGGTGTCGGTGTGGGCCAGGGTGTGGATGTGGATGTGGGTGTGGGTGTCGGTGTGGGCCAGGGTGTGGATGTGGATGTGGGTGTGGGTGTCGGTGTGGGCCAGGGTGTGGATGTGGATGTGGGTTTGGGTGTAAGTGTGGGACTGGGTGTGGTGTTGATGTCTTACAGCACTCCACTGACCAAGTCTCGCATCGTGCCGATGTTAACATCCACGTTGGCTGACTGCACATATTGCCCGTCAAACACCAAGCCACGCCAGTCAAACACCAAGCCACGCCACTCAAACACCAAGCCGCCCACCCAGCTAACCAACCAACTAGCCAGCCATCAAAGCAGCCTAATACATAGCCCAGATCCCAGCCATACACCCAGCCATCCACCCACCCAGATGCCGAGGTAGCAATCCCACATTAGATAATAGTAATGATAACGCCTGGTGGGGCGTGGTCTTAAAGGAACCGGTCGTCCGCGAGTAGAGAGCAGTCTTCTACCTCAACTGGACAAGCTACCATCGCGGTTGACAACGACTTGCAACGCCAAGAGCGACGGTAGGGGGAATCGAACCCCCGACTCTTCATCTCTAGAGCAATTTGGTCAACCATTAGACCATTGTACATCACTGAAAGGGGCTATTTGGTCTACCACTAGACCAATGTATATCGCTGAAAGGGGCTAGCCTGCATTAGAGTGTACTGACTTACATGAACATCGAACGCCACATCGTATGTGTACTGCTTCTCCTTGGTGCGATTTTGAACCTGGTCCAAATAATCCTGGGGGCAGAGTAGGGTATGATTGGGTGGGATGGTGCTGTTGTGTTGTGTTGTGTTGTGTTGTGTTGTGTTGTGCTTGATTTTGTTGGTTAGGATGGATCGGGTTGGGTGGGTGGGTGGGTGGGTGAGTGGGTGGGTGGGTGGGTGGGTGGGTGGGTATGTGGACTGCTTCTCCTTGGTGCGATTTTGAACCTGGTCCAAATAATCCTGCGGGCAGAAAAGGGTGGGATGGTGTTGTGTTGTGTTGTGTTGTGTTGAGTTGTTTTGATTACATAGGCTGGCTTGGTTTAGGTCGGGTGGGCATGAGACCTTGGTGCGATTTTGAACCTGGTCAAAATAATCCTGCGGGCAGAGTACAGTATGATTGGGTGGGATGGTGTTGTGCTGTGTTGTGTTGTTTTGTGTTTGATTTTGTAGGTTAGGATGGATCGGGTTGGGTGGGTGGGTGGGTGGGCATGTGAAGTGCTTCTCTTCCGTGCAATTTTGAACCTGGTCTAAATAATCCTGAGGGCAGAGTAGGGTATGATTGGGTGGGATGGTGTAGTGCTATGTTGTGTTGTGTTTGAGTTGGTTGGTTAGGATGGATCGGGTTGAGTGGGTGGATGGGTGGGTATGTGAAGCGCTTCTCTTCTGTGAGATTTTGAACCTGGTCCAAATAATCCTGAGGGCAGAGTAGGGTATGATTGGGTGGGATGGTGTAGTGCTGTGTTGAGTTGTGTTTGAGTTGGTTGGTTAGGATGGATCGGGTTGAGTGGGTGGGTGGGTATGTAGGGAACGGCAACTAATGTAAGTGTTTGAAAAACTAATATGAACTAATATTATTATAGTGCCACAATACTATTAGTTTTTCAAATAAATTCAAAATTCTGGTGAGACGGCTCGTCTGACTAATATTATATAATATTATATAATATTATTTATTCACTAATATTATATAATATAGCCGACCCCTATGGGTATGTGGACAGCTTCTCTTCCGTGAGATATTGAACCTGGTCCAAATAATCCTGAGGGCTGAGGAGGTTGTTACTGAGTGGGATGGTGGTGTGTTTGGTTTGAATGGTTTGAGTTGGTTAGACTGGCTTGGGTTTGGTTGGTTGGGTATTTGTACTGCTTCTCCTTGGTGCAGTCTGAACCTGGTCAAAATACTCATAAGGGCAGAGAAGGGTGTGATTGGGTGGGATGGTGTTGTGTTGTGTTGTGTGTGGTTTGATTTGATTTGGTTGGCTGAGTGGGTATTTTTCTGCCTTTCCTTGGTGCGATTTTGAACCTGGTCAAAATAATCACAAGGGCAGAGTAGGGTGTGATTGGGTGGGATGGTGTTGTGTTGTGTTGTGTGTGATTTGATTGGTTAGGCTGAGTGGGTATTTGTTCTGCCTCTCCTTGGTGCGAATCTGAACCTGGTCCAAATAATCCTGGTCAAAATAATCACAAGGGCACAGTAGGATATTATTAGGAGGTACGGTGTTGTGTTGTGTTGCGTTTGGTTTGATTTGTTTACATAGGCTGGCTTGGTTTAGGTTGGGTGGGTATTTATTCTGCCGCTCCTCGTTGCAAATCTGAACCTGGCCCAAATAACCCTGGTCAAAATAATATATGGGAAAGAGTAGGGTATAATTGTGTTGTGTTGTGTTGTGTTGTGTCGTGTTGTGTTTGATTTTGTTACATAGGCTGGCTTGGTTTAGGTTGGGTGGGTATTTATTCTGCCGCTCCTCGGTGCAAATCTGAACCTGGTCCAAATAATCCTGGTCACAATAATATATGGGGAAGAGTAGGGTATAATTGTGCCGTGTTGTGTTGTGTTGTGTTGTGTTGTGTTGTGCTGTGTCGTGTTTGGTTTGATTTGGTTACATAGGCTGGCTTGGTTTATGTCGGGTGGGTATGTCTACTGCTTCTCCTTGGTGCGATTTGGAACCTGATCCAAATAATCCTGGTTAAAGTAACCCTGGTCCAAAGAATCATAAGGGCAGAGTACGGTGTGATTGGGTGGGATGGTGATGTGCTGTGTTGTGTGTAGTTTGGGTACATAGGCTGGCTTGGTTTATGTCGGGTGGGTATGTGTACTGCTTCTCCTTGGTGCGATTTGGAACCTGGTCCAAGTAATCCTGGTTAAAGTAATCCTGGTCCAAAGAATCATAAGGGCATAGTAGGGTGTTATTAGGAGGGATGGTGTTGTGTTGAGTTTGGTTTGATATGGTTGGTTAGGCTGGCTTGGTTTAGGTCTGGTGGGCGGGTATGTGGACCACTTCTCCTTGGTGCGATTTGGAACCTGGTCCAAATAATCCTGAGGGCAGAGTAGGGTGTGATTGGGTGGAATGGTGTTGTCTTGCGTTTGCTTGTATTGGTCACATAGGCTGGATTGGATTAGGTTGACTGGCGTGGGTTAGGTTTTAAGGTTATATATATAAATATTAAAAAATAATTTACCTTCGTTTCATCTGGGTCCAACACAACCACCACCTTCCCATCAATCACTCGTATAATGTCCTTCCTCCCGCCCTTGGCGAGCTCCGTTTTAAGGAGGGGGCGCACCCTCACACCAACGATTAGAGAAGATTGGGAGGTGGCAGGGACGTAGCGCTGCATTGGGAGTGGTTGGGAATGGGTGGGTGTGGTTGAGAATGGTGTGGTTTGGTGTGGCATGGTATGGTTTTGTGTGGGTTGGATTGGGTTGGGTTAGTTAGTAATATTTCAAGGAGGGTTTGCACCCTCACACAAACGATTAGAGGAGATTCTGAAGTAGTTGGGAATGGGTGGTGTGGGTTGGTATGGTAAGTTATATTTCAAGGAAGGGCCGCACTCTCACACAAACAATTAGGGCTGTACTGGGACGTGGTTGGGAATGGGGGGGGGGGGGGGGGGGGGGGGGTAAGTATGGTGTGGTGTGGTGTGTTCTGGTGTGGTGAGGTCTGGTGTGGCATGGTGTTGTGTGGTTCTGGTGTGGTGTGGTCTGGTATGGTGTGGTGTGATGCAGTGTGGTATGGTGTGGTATGGTGTGGAATGGTGTGGTGTGGTGTGGTGTGGTGTGGTGTGGTGTGGTGTGGTGTGGTGTGGTGTGGTGTGGTGTGGTGTGGTGTGGTGTGGTGTAATGTTGTGTGGTGTGGTCAGGTGTAGTGTGGTGTGGTGAGGTGTGGTGTGGTGTTGTGTGGTGTGGTGTTGTGTTGTGTGGTGTGGTGTGGTGTGGTGTGGTGTGGTGTGGTGTGGTGTGGTGTGGGTGTGGTGTGATGTGGTGTGGTGTGGTGTGGTGTGGTGTGGTGGTGTTGGTATGTGTGAGTGGTGGTGTGTGGTGTGTGGTGTGGTGTTGGTGTGTGTTATGGTGTGGTCTGGTATGTTATGGTGTGGTGTTATGTGATGCAGTGTGGTATGGTGTGATAAGATGTGTTATGGTGTGATAAGGTGTGTTATGGTATGGTGTGGTGTGGTATAGGTGGTTGCAGGGGGGGGAGGGGGAGGGTGGGGGGGGCTAGTCATCAAGGGCAGGGGGGTGGGGGCCTAGTCCTCAAGTGCCTAGTCCTCAAGGGCAGGGGGGGGGGGGGGGGGGGGGGGGGGGGGGCGCTAGTCCTCAAGGGCTTCTGGAATATGTTTACAGGGTAGCCACAAGGGCCTTTGGTGAATTCTAGGGTGGGGTATCCCAGCCTAGGCAGGGAATGTGGGGTATCCCAGCCTGGGCAGGGAAAGTGGTGAGTCTAGGGTGGGGTAAACCAGCCTAGGCAGGGAATGTGGGGTATCCCAGCCTGGGCAGGGAAAGTGGTGAGAAATAGGGTGGGTCTAGGTGGGTGGGTGTATGTGTGGGTGTGGGTGTATGTGTGGGTGTGTGGGAGTGGGAATGGGAGTGGGAGTGGGTGTCTGTGTGGGAGTGGGTGCCGGTGTGGGTGTGGGTGTATGTGGGTGTATGTGAGGGGGTGTATGTAGGTGGGTGTGGGTGTATGTGTGGGAGTGGGTGTGGGTGTGTGTGTGGGTGTATGTGGGTGTATGTGAGGGGGTGTATGTAGGTGGGTGTGGGTGTATGTGTTGGAGTGTGGGTGTGGGTGTATGTGTGGGTGTGGGTGTATGTATGGGTGTGGATGTGGGTGTCTGTGTGGGTGTGGGTGTATGTGTGGGTGAGGGTGTGGTAGTGGTAGTGGTAGTGGTAGTGGGTGTCTGTGTGGGTGTGGGAGAGGGTGTCGGTGTATGTGTGGGTGTCGGTGTGGATGTGGGTGTGGGAGTATGTGGGTGCATGTGAGGGGGTGTATATAGGTGGGTGTGGGTGTATGTGTGGGAGTGTGGGTGTGGGTGTAGGTGTATGTGAGGGTGCGGGGTGCATGTGTGGGTGTGGATGTGGGTGTCATGTATAGGTATGGGAGTGGGTGTGGATGTATGTGTGGGTGAGGGTGTTTGGTGTGTGGTGTGGCGGGGGGGGTACGGGCAGGTGGGGGTGGGGGGGGGGGTGAATGGGTTGGTGTGGGTGTATGTGTGGGTGAGGGTGTGAATGTATGTGTGGGTGTGGGTGTATCTTGGGGGTGGGTGTGGGGTGTGGGGTTGGGTGTAGGGGGGGGGGGGGGGGAGGGGGGAGTGTAGGTGTAGGTGTGGGTGGGTGTGGTGTGGGTGGGGTGGGTGGGGGGTGGGGGGGTGTGGGGGGGACTAAGTCATCAAGGGCTGTTTAGGAGGATGTTTGGTGGTGAACCAAAGTCTACACGGAGTGGCATTAGGGTGGCTTTAGGGTTTGGGAGTTGCAGAAATGGGAGTGGGTGTGGGTGTGAGTGTGGTATGTGGGTGTGTGGGTGTATGTGTGGGTGGGGGTGGGGGGCGTGGGTGGGGGGTGGGGTGGGGGGGTGGGGGGGTGGGGGGTATGTGTGTGTGTGTGTGTGAGTGTTGGGTAGTTGCAGAAATAGAAGACGCGCCCCTAATAATGTGTATCTTGGCTTGGACCTACCGAGCCGTTCATGACTCCGGATGGTTTTACAGGGGCGCGCGCTCCTTCGGCGGAATCCACCATGCTAGAAATGCAGTTGCTATAAATAGGCCAGCACCAGGGCTGTATTTACTGAAGGGGAGAAAAACACTGGGAGTATCCGGGCGACCTAGATAGCGATAAATGTTGCTGGGCGCGGTTGCTGGGGCTTTAATCCATCTAAAGGCTGCAGTTTTGCGACTGTTTGAAAGCTGGGAGGGGTGTTGGGGAAAGCTATTGGGGTTATTAACAGGCCAGCGCGACAAATGTTCTGTGGCGAGTGGGGGTATGAAAACGCGCTATCGCCAGGAATCAGAGGAAATGGCAAGCGATTGTGCGACGCTGCGGTTGCAGACTACTTGATGTTGGCAATGTAGCAGTTAGGGTTGGAACGGAAGGGAACGGAAGCGAGGTCGGGCCATCTGACCTGGCCACTCACCATCCAATCAGTGGGCGACAATATTCCAATATAGGGCAACACACTTCGAATCAACATTTCCTACACATTTGTGTCCAGCTAGTACCGACATTTTTGTGTCCTGTCCCTTCTGAACAGATCCGTCTGAACATCTGGCTCCGTTCTCAAACCTTCAATCCGTTTCAAGTTTGACAGTTCCTGTGGCTAGATTCTTTACCTCGTTCAATTTCAGTGAAATCTGGCCATCCCGCGGGACTTCGTCTTCTCTGCTTGCACATCTGCTCGCGCGTCTCAGCTCGGAGCTTCACCGCCCTGGGCTAGCTCTCCCAGTCTATAGAACGCCATGGTGCGAGCTTCTCTCCTGCCTCGTGCTCTGTATTAGATCAGCAATCAGCTCTTGAGCTGGCGCTGATGCTGGTTGTCTCGATGAGTGATAGGAGTGGTGCTGATTGACTGCCTTACACTGGTGCTCATTCCGGTGCTAGTGCTGGTGCATACGATCATAACTCAGATCTAGTGGTGATGTTTGTTGGCAAGCTACCCAAACAGGTCTAACACAAACAAAAGTCGAACCAGCACTCAGATCCAGTGTTAGTCCTGTTTGATAGCCCCAATATCTAAAAAAAAGCCACACCCACACCCACACATACACATACGCCCTCACACCTAGACCCACTATATTCCACTCAGATCCAGCGAAAGTTCTGTTTGATAGCCCCAATAGCTGAAACAAAAGCCCCCCCCCTCCCCCTCCCCCCCACACACACCTACATACATACATCCACCCACCAAGGCCAATGCTGTTGCACTCAGATCCAGTGGTAGACATGTTTGGTAGCCTTGTAGAAGCTCAAAGAGTATAAGGGAAAGGTTGTAACACAAAAGCGTAGCACTCAGATCTGATCCTGGTTCATACCCTCATAGACAGAATGGTTGCATCCCCAAAAGTCCAAGTCAAAGAGTCAAAAACAAGAATGTGCTTGAGCTTTGCACACATCTCTAGTGGTGTTGTTTAGTTACTGAATAATGGCAGCCCAAATATTCAAAATCAAAGGGTTCAACAAAAAGTCGTTCCATGCTTTACCAGCGCACCGCTGTAGAGGTGATATTTGAATACCAATTTGTGGCATCCCATATGGTCAAAACCACAGGGCCCGAACTAAAACCGTTTCATGCTTTAAACCAGCACTCAGCCCTAGAGATAATGTTTGATTGCCGATTTGTGGCAGGCCAAGTATTCAAAACCGCAGGGCCCAACACAAAACCGTTATGTGCATTACACCAGCACACAGCCCTACAGATAATGCTTGATTACCGATTTGTGGCAGTTCAAATAGTCAATATCGCAGAGTCCAACACAAAACTATTCCGTGCTTTACACCAGCACACAGACTATAAATATTCAAAATCACAGGGTCCAACAACAAACCTTTTGTGCTTTACACCAGCACGCAGCTGGCACACATACTCAGCTCACACACAGCCCACTCACAGCTGTGGAGGTGGTATTTGTTTATAGCACTGTGGATGAAGAGTCCAACACAAACAAATGATGTGCTATAGGCTAGCACTCAGCTCACACACAGCCCACTCACAGCTGTGGAGGTGGTATTTGTTTATAGCACTGTGGCCGAAAAGTCATACACAAACAAGTAGTGTGCTTTACACACACTCAGCTCACACACACACAGCTCTCACACACACACAGCTCACTTGCAGCTGTGGAGTTGGTATTTGTTTATTGCACCGCAGCTGAAGAGTCGAACATAAACTAGTGATTTGCTATAGGCCAGCGCTCAGCTTAAAGTAGGGACCAGCATATCATATGATTTTGACTATATGCAACTATGATATCATACAAATTGCATCATATGATTGTGTATATAAATGGCAACTTTAGCCTAGTCAGACTGACGGCATCATATGATGATATCATATCATATCATTTCACCGTCAGGGTACTTCCATTGAGCAAATTGGCCAGCGCTTTAGCGCACTTGAAAACAGAAAAACTGCGCTTTGTAGTGCAAAAAGTGCAAAAAATGTTTGCTGCGCCCACAGGGGGTTGCAAAAAACTGCTCAAAACGCATAGTGGGGCTCAATAAGGCAGCCCGCCAGCGCGTAAAAGCGCGCGCTTGAAAGTACTCTTATCGCTGTTCCCTAGCTATAAGCCATCTCTCAGCTATAGCCAGCACTCCTGTAAACCAATGAGGAAAATTTGTTGATCGATAGGGGAACGTGAGGATCGTTATCCGTCACAACGCCACCTGACTAAGTATTAATTGATCAAATGTGTTACGTCTTGTGCAGGGCGCATAGCTTTTCTTTCCGCTACGAACAGCAGCTTTTAGGTAGTTCCCTGACTGGCTCTTGAGCCAAACCAGATGCAACCTAGTGCACCTTGAAGCTGACGCAATTAGCTGTCCAGAACTCCCCCTCCCTCCCATCCCTCCCTGGTAGCTTTTGCTCGTCGCTGAAATGAAAAGCTATTTTGAACTACTGAAGTTTAGGTCAGTGGCTGGCCCAAAGAGCTGCCCAGAAGCTCTTTTTCGTCGCTGAAATGTAAACTTATTTTGAACTATTGGAGTTTAGCTCAGTGGCTGGCTCAAAGAGCTGCCCAGAAGCTATTGCTCGTCGCTGAAACGAAAAGCTATTTTGAACCATTGGGCTTAGCTCAGTGGCTGGCCCTAAGAGCTGCCGAGAAGCTATAGCTCGTCGCTGAAACGAAAAGCTATTTTGAACTATTGGGGGTTTTCTCAGTGGCTGGCTCAAAGAGCTGCCCAGAAGCCATTGCTGGAAGTTGACAAGAATGACTCTGGCAGGGGATGCAGATGAGCTCGCTGTATGTATGTTCCAGTCCAGGGGTAGGCCAAATAAGCTACAGGGAGATGCCCAACTGCGATAGGAAGGCCTTAAAAACAAAAAGCATTGAATATATCTAGGGGGTATTCCTGATTTGCAGTATTCACACAAAACAAATGTGCTTGCTTTGTACACTTTAGACCATCTCTGCAGCTGCCTGCTGCTCTTGCTTGCTCACCTAGTGGTTACCTATTTGGCCTACCTCTCTACTGTAACATACGTGCATACACACCCAATATACAGGGGGTATGGATGAGCTCACTGCTAGGGTACTAGGGTGATCAGACCCAACACCAAATGATGACATGTTTTACAAGCTTATATAAGCATCATCTAGGCCTACCCCTGTACTATAACATACATACATACCTACACATCCAATACGCAGGGGGTATGGATGAGCTCACTGCTAGAGAACTATGGTGATCAGACCCAACACCAAATGATGACATGTTTTACAAGCTCATATAAGCGTCATCTAGGCCTACCCCTGTACTATAACATACATACATACATACATACACATCCAATACGCAGGGGGTATGGATGAGCTCACTGCTAGAGAACTAGGGTGATAAGACCCAACACCAAATGATGACATGTTTTACAAGCTCATATAAGCCTCATCTAGGCCTACCCCTGTACTATAACATACATACATACATACATACATACACATCTAATACGCAGGGGGTATGGATGAGCTCACTGCTAGAGAACTAGGGTGATCAGACCCAACACCAAATGATGACATGTTTTACAAGCTTATATAAGCCTCATCTAGGCCTACCCCTGTACTATAACATACATACATACCTACACATCCAATACGCAGGGGGTATGGATGAGCTCACTGCTAGAGAACTATGGTGATCAGACCCAACACCAAATGATGACATGTTTTACAAGCTCATATAAGCGTCATCTAGGCCTACCCCTGTACTATAACATACATACATACATACATACACATCCAATACGCAGGGGGTATGGATGAGCTCACTGCTAGAGAACTATGGTGATAAGACCCAACACCAAATGATGACATGTTTTACAAGCTCATATAAGCCTCATCTAGGCCTACCCCTGTACTATAACATACATACATACATACACATCCAATATACAAGGGATATGGATGAGCTCACTGCTAGGGTACTATGGTGATAAGACCCAACACCAAATGATGACATGTTTTACAAGCTCATATAAGCCTCATCTAGGCCTACCCCTGTACTATAACATACATACATACATACATACATACAAATCTAATACGCAGGGGGTATGGATGAGCTCACTGCTAGAGAACTAGGGTGATCAGACCCAACACCAAATGATGACATGTTTTACAAGCTCATATAAGCCTCATCTAGGCCTACCCCTGTACTATAACATACATACATACATGCATACCTACACATCCAATACGCAGGGGGTATGGATGAGCTCACTGCTAGAGAACTAGGGTGATCAGACCCAACACCAAATGATGACATGTTTTACAAGCTTATATAAGCCTCATCTAGGCCTACCCCTGTACTATAACATACATACATACCTACACATCCAATACGCAGGGGGTATGGATGAGCTCACTGCTAGAGAACTATGGTGATCAGACCCAACACCAAATGATGACATGTTTTACAAGCTCATATAAGCCTCATCTAGGCCTACCCCTGTACTATAACATACATACATACGTACATACACATCCAATACGCAGGGGGTATGGATGAGCTCACTGCTAGAGAACTATGGTGATAAGACCCAACACCAAATGATGACATGTTTTACAAGCTCATATAAGCCTCATCTAGGCCTACCCCTGTACTATAACATACATACATACATACATACATACATACATACATACATACATACATACATCTCTGCAGCTGCCCGTTGTTCTTCCTTGATTACTTAGCGGTTACCTATTTGGCCTACCCCTGGACTGTAACATACATACATACACATACATCTCTGCAGCTGCCCGTTGTTCTTCCTTGATTACTTAGCGGTTACCTATTTGGCCTACCCCTGGACTGTAACATACATACATACATACACATACATCTCTGCAGCTGCCCGTTGTTCTTCCTTGATTACTTAGCGGTTACCTATTTGGCCTACCCCTGGACTGTAACATACAAACACACACACACACACATCCAATATGCAGGGGGTATGGATGAGCTCGCTGCTAGGGTACTTTGGGGACAGAGAGGCTCGTATCTTGGTCCTGGGTCTGGATAACGCTGGCAAGACTACCATCTTGTGTAAGTCTGATTGCATGCACTCACACATTTACACTCACGCACACACACACTTGTGGACTTGCGTATCTTGGTCCTGGGTCTGGATAACACACACACTCACAACCATCTTGTGTAAGTCCACTTGCATGCACTCACACATTCTCACACACGCACACACGCACACATGTGGACTTTCACATGAATGCACACTTACTTATACACTCACTCACACATGCACACTCACTCACACACATACACTCGCAAGCATAAAAGTTCACACACACACACACACACACACACACACACACACATGAACACACTCACAACCATATTGTGTAAGTCCACTTGCATGCACTCACACACGCACACACACGCACACATGTGGACTTTCACATGAATGCGCACTTACTTATACACACACTCACACATGCACACTCACTCACACACATACACTCGCATGCATAAAAGTTCACACACACACACACACACACACACACATGAACACACTCACAACCATCTTGTGTACGTCCACTTGCATGCACTCACACACACACACTCACAAACACGCACGTATAGACGGTCGCATGCATGCGCACTTGCACATACACGCACACACGGACACGCACTTAACTCACACCTACACTCATGCAAACACACACTTACACACACATACACTCATGTGCACAAACTAGCACACATACACTCATGTGCACACACCCGTACACACATGCACACACCCATACACACACTTACACACCTACACTAACGTGCACGCACCCATGCACACATACGCACACACTTACACGCTCATACACACATGCACACACACACTTACACACACCTACACTCATGTGCACACACTAGCACACATACACTCATGTGCACACACCCATACACACACACTTAGACACCTACACTAATGTGCACACACCCATGCACACATACACACACACTTACACACACATACACTCATGTGCACACACCCATACACACATGCACACACACACTTACACACACCTACACTCATGTGCACACTCCCATACACACATGCACCCACACACTTAAACTCACCTACACTCATGTGCACACACTCATACACACATGCACACACACACGTACACACACGCACACTCATGTGCACACACCCATACACCCATACACACACACTTACACACTTACACAGACACACCTATACACACCTATGCCCATACACACACACTCATACACACTAACACATAAACACATACACACATACACACACCTACGCTCATGTGCACACACTCACATACACACCTACACTCATGTGCACACACCCATGAACGCATGCACACACACACTTACACACACCTACACTCATGTGCACACACCCATACACACATACACACACACTTACACACCCCATCCCTCATACACACATATGCACATGCACACACCTACACTCATGTGCACACACTCACACACACAAACATGCACACACACATACACGTACACCAGACACACCTATACACACCTATGAACATGCACACACACATACACACACACCCACACACACATGCACACAAGGAATAAAACAGTGCCGTGTGTGTCCTCCACTTAACAGATCGACTGCAGGTTGGAGAGGTCGCCTCCCACACATAGACACACATACACACATGCACACCTACACACATGGACACACATGCACACACATGGACTAAAACAGTGCCCCATGTGTCCTCCACTTAACAGATCGACTGCAAGTTGGAGAGGTGGTCTCTACCATTCCAAGTAAGTTCAAAACACAGTGGTGGCTTAGGAGGAGCCCAGGCCTCCAAATTTTCAGTCAGGCCAAGTTATGTTTTCTGAGAATGGGGCTGTTATGGCAAGATTTGTTGCTATGTTTTGAGCTACTCATCAAGTCATTCTGCACACCTCATTTCGGGGGGTGGGTTTGGGGGGGGTCAGCCCTCCTCAGATTTTTTGCTATCTTTTTTATCGTCTGCGGGTTGGAGAAGTCGTACCTACCATCCCAAGTAAGTAGAAAAATAGTGGTGGCTGAGGTGTAAAAAAACAAGAGCTCAATACGTCATACCTACAAAACTGAGGAGGGCTGATCCCCCCCCACCCACCCCATAACAATTCGAGGGTTCCCAAACCTCCAACACCCAGCCCATCACCCAAATATAAAACACTCCTCTGGCCCCCTCTATCCCTCCTCCTCCCCTCCTCCTCCTCCTCCTCCTCCTCCTCCTCCTTCAACCCTTCCCTTACCTCCTCCAACCCTCCCCCCAACCCTCCCCCTATCCTCCCCCTATCCTCCTCCAACCCTCCCCTAACCCCCCTTACCTCCTCCAGCCTCCCCTAACCTCCTCCAACCTCCCCTATCCTCCTCCACCCCCCCCCCCCCCCCCGCGCAGCCATTGGCTTCAATGTTGAGACTGTGAACTACAAGAACATTAAATTCCAGGTCTGGGACCTTGGCGGTCAGACGAGCATCCGCCCCTACTGGCGCTGCTACTACCCCAACACCCAAGCCATCATTTATGTCGTGGACTCCACGGACACAGACCGCATTGATACATCTAGGGAGGAGTTTCATGCCATTCTTGAGGAGGAGGAGCTGAGGGAAGCCATCATCATGGTGTATGCTAACAAGCAGGTGGGCACATTCACACACACATGCACACATACACACATGCATACACACACATAAACACAGACTGCGCAGACACAGAGCGCATTGATACATATAGGGAGGACTTTCATGCCATTCTTGAGGAAGAGGAGCTGAGGGAGGCCATCATCATGGTGTATGCTAACAAGCAGATGGGCACATACACATGCACATACACGCACATAAACACAGACTGCGCAGACACAGAGCGCATTGATACATATAGGGAGGACTTTCATGCCATTCTTGAGGAGGAGGAGCTGAGGCAGGCCATCATCATGGTGTATGCTAACAAGCAGATGGGCACATACACACACATGCACATACAAGCACACAAACATGCACATACACACACACTTACGCACACATACACGTACGCACACATGCACACACACGTACGCACATGCACATGCATACACACATACACACATGCACGCATGCATACACACACATACACCCCCGCACACATACACCCGCATACATGCAAACACACATGCATACGCACACACATATACGCACGCACAAACGCATACGCACACACACATGCCCACACACACTCATGCATACGCTCACACATACACACGTGCACACACGTACGCACACATACACACATGCACATAGACACACACTTGCACAATCACATACACACATGCACGTACAGACAGGCAGACAGACACAGAACTGACATGCTCCCACCAATATGACCCACCACAAGATTTGCCTGGTGTCTTGAGTGATGCCCAGTTATCAAAAAGCCTGGACCTCCATGTCATCAAGAGTACAGCTTGGTTAACATATACACAGACACATGCACGCATAGACACAGACAGACACAGACCCTAACTGACATGCACCCACCAATATCAACCACCACAGGATTTGCCTAGTGCCTTGAGTGATGCTCAGATATCAGAAAGCCTGGGCCTTCATGACATCAAGATTAGAGTTTGGTTAACATGTACACACAGACACACACATGCACGCACAGACACAGACATAACTGACATGCACCCACCAATACCACCCACCACAGGATTTGCCTGGCACCTTGAGTGATGCTCAGATAGCTGAAGGCCTGGACCTCCATGTCATCAAGAGTACAGCTTGGTTAACATATACACAGACACATGCACGCATAGACAGAGACAGACACAGACCCTAACTGACATGCACCCACCAATATCAACCACCACAGGATTTGCCTAGTGCCTTGAGTGATGCTCAGATATCAGAAAGCCTGGGCCTTCATGACATCAAGATTAGAGTTTGGTTAACATGTACACACAGACACACACATGCACGCACAGACACAGACAGAACTGACATGCACCCACCAATACCACCCACCACAGGATTTGCCTGGCGCCTTGAGTGATGCTCAGATAGCTGAAGGCCTGGACCTCCATGTCATCAAGAGTACAGCTTGGTTAACATGTACACACAGACACACACATGCACGCACAGACACAGACATAACTGACATGCACCCGCCAGTATGACCCACCACATGATTTGCCTGGTGCCTTGAGCTATGTCCAGATATCAGAAAGCCTGGGCCTCAAGGTCATATAGAGCAGAGCTTGGTTAACATATACACACAGACACATGCACGTACAGACATACATGCACATACACACACATGCATATACAGACACACAGACACAGGCAGAACTGACATGCACCCACCAATACCACCCACCACAGGATTTGCCTGGCGCCTTGAGTGATGCTCAGATAGCTGAAGGCCTGGGCCTTCATGACATCAAGAATAGAGCCTGGTCAATATTCAAGACCTCAGCAGTTAAGGGGGAGGGTCTGTTCGAGGTAAGGAGGACAGGCATGGGTGGGTTAGTAGGCGGTTATTGGTGGGTGGGTGAGTGGACGGACGGTGGAGAGGTTTGAATGGGGTTATATGAGGTAAGTAGGACAGGCATGGGTGGGTTAGTAGGCGGGTATTGGTGGGTGGGTGAGTGGACGGTGGAGAGCAGGGTACTTCAAATGGCCAAATTGGCCAGCGCTTTAGCTCACTTGAAAACAAAAAAACTGCGCTTTGTAGTGCAAAAAGCGCAAAAATTGCTTGCTGCGCCCACAGGGCGTTGCAAAAAACTGCGATTAAAGCGCAGAGGGGGTCAAACAGTCAGCGCTCAAAAGCGCAAAAGCGCGCGCTTTGAATTACCCTGGTGGAGAGGTTTGAATGGGGTTATGTGAGGTAAGTAGGGCAGGCATGTGCCTTCATGACATCAAGAATAGAGCCTGGTCAATATTCAAGACCTCAGCAGTTAAGGGGGAGGGCCTGTTCGAGGTAAGGAGGACAGGCATGGGTGGGTTAGTAGGCGGGAATTGGTGGGTGGGTGAGTGGACGCTGGAGAGGTTTGAATGGGGTTATGTGAGGTAAGTAGGGCTTGGTCATGTGAGGTAAGTAAGGCATGTGCCTTCATGACAGTGCCTTCATGAAGGCACATGCCTTCATGACAGTGCACGTTTAATGTGTCGGAGTAAAGATTATGCGTATGTGAGGTAAGTAGGGCAGGCATGTGCCTTCATGGCATCACGAGTAGTGTGAGGTAAGTAGGGCATGTGGGGGCGTAGTGCACGTTTAATGTGTTGGAGTAAAGATTATGTGTATGTGAGGTAAGTAACGCATGTGCCTTCATGACAGCAAGAGTAGTGTGAGGTAAGTAGGGCAGGCATGTGCCTTCATGACATCACGAGTAGAGCTTGGTCAATATTCAAGACCTCAGCAGTTAAGGGGGAGGGTCTGTTAGTATGTGGATGGTAATACGTGGGTGTAGGGGGGTGGGTTGGTAGGTTTGTGGTGGTGGTGAATATTCACTGTAGGAAGGTGGGTTGGTAGGTTTGTGGTGGTGGTGAATATTCACTGTAGGGGGGTGGGTTGGTAGGTTTGTGGTGGTGGTGAATATTCACTGTAGGGGGGTGGGTTGGTAGGTTTGTGGTGGTGGTGAATATTCACTGTAGCACGAACTCAGGGCCCCCGTCGGTAAAACGACTGTTTGGGGTTTAGTTCATCCATGTTTTTTCTTTTGAAGCCCTTCCTATCACAGCTGAGCAAGTCCGTAAGCATATTTGGCCTACCCCTGAACTATAACATACATGCATACTCCCTGCTTTCCATGGTTATCACACAGGGGGACTTGGACGTGTGATATATTGACTGGACTGTAACATACAGACATACACCCGGCTTTCCATGGGTATCGTACGGGGGGGCTTTTGCATGTGATATATTGACTGGTCTGTTACATACAGACATACACCCGGCTTTCCATGGGTATCGTACAGGGGGGCTTTTACATGTGATTTATTGACTGGACTGTAACATACAGACATACACCCTTCTTTCCATGGGTATCGTATGGAATGGCTTTTGCATGTGATATATTGACTGGACTGTAACATACAGACATACACCCGGCTTTCCATGGGTATCGTACGGGGGGGCTTTTGCATGTGATATATTGACTGGTCTGTTACATACAGACATACACCCTGATTTCCATGGGTATCGTATGGAATGGCTTTTGCATGTGATATATTGACTGGTCTGTTACATACAGACATACACCCGGCTTTCCATGGGTATCGTACGGGGGGGCTTTTGCATGTGATATATTGACTGGTCTGTTACATACATACAAACACCCGGCTTTCCATGGGTATCGTACGGGGGGGCTTTTGCATGTGATATATTGACTGGTCTGTTACATACATACATACACCCGGCTTTCCATGGGTATCGTACGGGGGGGCTTTTGCATGTGATTTATTGACTGGTCTGTTACATACAGACATATACCCTTCTTTCCATGGGTATCGTATGGAATGGCTTTTGCATGTGATATATCGACTGGTCTGTTACATACATTACGTATATTTATAAAAATTGTTATTGTTTATATTATTAATACAATACAGTACAAGATATGTATACATATGTAATACACATATTTTGACTAATCTGTTTTCTAAGTAGATTGTCGAAGAATCCAATCTGACACGCGTGATATATTGTCTTCCGCTGCCTGAAACCCATGCTCCCTTGTCGTCTGCTGTCTGACACTTTTGCTACCTTGTCTTCTGCTGTCTGACACCCGTGCTCCCTTGTCTTCCTCTGTCTGACACCCGTGCTCCCTTGTCTTCCGCTGTCTGACACCCGTGCTCCCTTGCCTTCCGCTGTCTGACACCCGTGCTCCCTTGCCTTCCGCTGTCTGACACCCGTACTCCCTTGCCTTCCGCTGTCTGACACCCGTGCTCCCTTGTCTTCCGCTGTCTGACACCCGTGCTCCCTTGTCTTCTGCTGTCTGACACCCGTGCTCCCTTGTCTTCTGTCTGGCTGACACCCGTACTCCCTTGTCTTCTGCTGTCTGACACCCGTGCTCCCTTGCCTTCTGTCTGTCTGACACCCGTGCTCCCTTGTCTTCTGCTGTCTGACACCCGTGCTCCCTTGCCTTCCGCTGTCTGACACCTGTGCTCCCTTGTCTTCTGCTGTCTGACACCCGTGCTCCCTTGTCTTCCGCTGTCTGACACCCGTGCTCCCTTGTCTTCTGTCTGCCTGACACCCGTGCTCCCTTGTCTTCTGCTGTCTGACACCCGTGCTCCCTTGTCTTCTGCTGTCTGACACCCGTGCTCTCTTGTCTTCCGCAGGGTTTGGATTGGCTGTCTAACGCATTGAAAACCAAGGGATGATAACACACGTCTACAGTTCCCTCCGTCCGGAGAGTTTGTGCATGTATGTGTATACGCGGAGGGCATTATCCTAAGGGCCGTTGTCTGCTGGTGAACCGATGCCCTACGTCTACAGACAACAACACTCCAGGCCTTATTAATACAAGCACCTGGGTGCATACCTGCTTTGTTCATTCTGCTCGTTAAACTGCCGTATCTTGCTTGCAACCTGCGATCTACATGTACGTGTGTATGCATGTGGCAACCTGAGGACCCTCAGTGCAGTGTTGATAAGACTTTCGTCTGCTGCGTGAGCCGGTATGAGAAGCAGCAGACGACTAGGACAGGCCTTATCGACAGGAGCACCTGAGAAACCACTCGTATTTGTTAGGCTCGCGTTGCTCTGCCCACCGTGCTCTGTTCTGCCTATGCAAATGTATGCATGTAACGGTACAGGGGTAGCCGATAAGGCAAAAGTAAGTGACTTGTCTGACCTCGAAAAATCAGGATAGTTGTAGATTTCCATCAGGGGCTGTTTTGACACTTAATAAAATGTGCGCGAAGGGTTCGCCTTACATGAAAGTGATTTTGATAATGATTGGCTTGGATTACCGGGCTTTTCTTCGGTCAACAATGGCCTGTATATGACAATTTAGACATGTAATGATACCGGAATGTAAGGTTGGAGAGCAGTATTACATTACATTACATGTTAAAGTCTACTTGACAGTTGACACCGCGAGGGTGCATGAGACTATGTGTAGTATGACGAGTGTAGGACCCAGGGTAGTTCAGGACGCTGCTTCGCACACGTTGATGGGTCCGTTACAATCCCAAGACGCAACGTGGGGAGTGTCAGTTGTGTCGCAAACGCAGCTTCAGTGGGTTGGTTGCGGCGCAAGGCGCAGGCTATGGGTCGGTTGCGTCTCAGAATGCAGGCTGTGAAAATGGTTGCGTCTCAGGACGCTGAGCTGGGGGTCCTCCTGAACAACCCTGTGTAGGACCCAATGCGGAGTGGTATATTGGATTGGATCCTCTGTAGGACCCCATGCGGAGTAGCATATTGGATAGGATTGTTACTTAGTTTGTCAGCCAAGCTTGTATTCATTACATGGTTTACCAGCCTTGACGCTGCTCACAGTCTTCTGACAGAATACAGATGGGTAGCATAGAAACTACTATACCACTCTCCATTGTACATCTTGTTATAACAGGGCTACATGCAGGTTAAAGACATATCCAGGTTCCAGCCATTCCTGGGCTGTTCACCACCTTTCAATTCA
The DNA here is from genome assembly GCA_013435795.1 of Chlamydomonas sp. ICE-L. Lineage (NCBI taxonomy): Eukaryota > Viridiplantae > Chlorophyta > Chlorophyceae > Chlamydomonadales > Chlamydomonadaceae > Chlamydomonas > Chlamydomonas sp. ICE-L. The sequence goes on from JACBWV010000084.1 coordinate 770,750, forward strand.
AGCCCAAGGCCCCCCGTTCGATACCCACGGAATCTAGGGAGCAAACTAAGCGGATTCTACAGGTAAAGATGTGTCCAGGAGGAGAAGAGGACTTTGTAGGGGGTAGATCTTGAACGTGGTTACATGGCTCCACTCAGCATTTGGCTGCTCGCTGTCTTCGGCAATAAAAGCAAAAACATAAAGCAGGTATACCGGTATTCTAAATACAGGTATGTTGTTAATGAACAGATCGCCGAGCTACAGCAGGACTTACTCGAACAGGCACAGCAGGATGGGGCGCCAAGAGGCGATGGGGGAGACATGGAGGTGGAGCTGCCAGCAGGGTGAGAACAGAGGGAGGGAGACAATGCTCAAGGTAGGTAGCAGCGGCATCATGCAATAGCAACCTCTGTAGGACGCAGCGTCCTGAACAACCCTGCCCCCCACCCCTGCTTACTGTATTTAAGTATTTTATTTGTATACGTTTTTTCTGGCTGCCTGTCTAATTGTTTTTTGGTTATAAATGAAGATGTCTTTGTTTACTGTGGGGCTGGATCTCAATATAAGTTTGCCTCACACTGCTTACGAACGAGAGAGAGAGAGAGAGAGAGAGAGAGAGAGAGAGAGAGAGAGAGAGAGAGAGACTGTGAGGAGGGACACCAGGGAGGGACACCAGGGAGGGACACCAGGGTACTACTTGCCAAATTGGTCAGCGCTTCAAGCGCACAAACGTCAAATTGGCCAGCGCTTTTTAGTTCAAAGAGCGCAAAAACTGTCCGCTGCGTTCACAGGGGGTTGAAAAACTGCGCGAAACGCCCCCCCCCCCCCCCCCCCCCCCCCATGCCAGCTACCTTGTACCCGCAGTACCGCACGCTATGATTAGAACTCCGTCAACTCGTGGAGGGAGGGGCGGTGAGGGAGGGGCGGTGAGGGAGGAACACCGAGGGAGGGAGAGAGAGCATCGATCTTCAAGCCACGCCACCTTTTCTATCTTGCCCTTGTTTCTCTCGAGTTCCTGGCACTCGAATGCCCTTGTTTCGCATTCGAATGCCCTTGTTTTGCCCGAGTTCCTGGCACTCGGATGCCCTTGTTTTGCTCGAGTTCCTGGCACATATTCAGGATTGCACCCTCCTGGTTCGCCTCAATTTTTTGCCTGCCCCTTCTGGATTCCTCATCTCTGCGCTATGACCTCCTTGTCTTGCGCTATATACTCCTTTTCCTCATCTCTGCGCTGTGTCCTCCTTGTCTTGCGCCATGTCCTCCTTTTCCTCATCTCTGCGCTATGTCCTCCTTTTCCTCATCTACGCGCTATGCCCTCCTTTTCAGACATTCCGCAAGATGTGGTGATGGCTATTGTTCTGCGCGTTATCAAACCTCCCATGCATTCCTTTGATTATGATGATCCTGATTCCTTCGACACATCCCGGCAATCCTCTGCCTGCGGACATGTCAGCGACGTCGCACTCGTTTGTCGCGCCTGGCATGCTATCGCCAGGGAAAACCTCGCCGATATCTTGATGCATAGGTGCTACGGTGATATGCCCGATGCCCTCTCTCGTGCCCTTGAGAACAATAGATTCGACGTGGCTTCTGAAGTACTTTCGAGAGGGGCATCATCAATGACTGACTCTAACCGAGCCCTGGCATGTGTATCTTCGAAAGGGCAGTCAGACCTGGCCTTGCGTCTGCTTACTTCCCCTTACCATGCAGCCCAAGCAGACAGTCTGCATGGGCAGGCACTGATAAATGCATCAGCTGGCGGCCACATTGATATAGTACGCCTGCTGCTTGATGCCCCTCAGCATGCTGCCCATGCAGATTGTCGAAATGGACAAGCACTAGAGAGGGCAGCAAGGGCTGGCCACAGTGAGATAGTGAGAATGTTGTTGTATGCCCCACAGCATGCCGCACCTGCAGACTGGCGTGGTGGGAAGGCACTACTGCGGGCAGCACGCGATGGCCAATGGGAGATCGTACGCATGTTGTTGGATGCCCCACATGCCGCACGTGCAGGTTGTCAACTTGGGCAGGCACTAGAGCTTGCAGCAGAGGGAGGCCACAATCATGTTGTACGCATGCTGCTTTATGCCCCACAGACAAGGTGGGCTGGCATTCAAGAGGGCAAGAAGTTGTGGCCATATTACGGTATTGCGCATTTTGCAGGATGCAATGAAGCACTCACCATGATGATGATGGGGAGGAGGAGGGTGACGATGGTGATGATGATGATGATAATAGCAATGATGATGATGGTGATGATGATGATGATGGCAGTTATGATGATGATGATGGCAGTTATGATGATGATGATGATGGTGGTGGTGGTGGTGGTGATGGTGGTTCCAATTATCCTGATGCCCTACTGACCTTCAAATGTGCCTACAGCTTGACAGGTAAAGGGGGCTTAAGAAAGTAAGGACAATGCCTGGTGGGGCGTGGGATTATGGGAGCCCTTTCTTACGGCAGTAAAGAACGGGGTGCTACTTTACCTGGACCGTGCTACCATGGCGGTTGACAGCGACAGCAAACATTAAGGCGCACCCTTAGGGATTCGAACCCCGCACCTTCTGCCTGATTTCAACAAACTCAACCATTGAGCCAATCGTTGAAATGGTAGGTTACTTAAGGGGGACTTAATATATATAGTTCAAGCTAGGATGTTACTAGGAACTCATGTTACCAGGAAGCTAGGATGTTGCCAGGAACTCATGGTACCAAGAACTCATGTTACCAGGAAGCTAGGATATTACCAAGAACTCATGTTACAAGGAATTCATGTTACATGGAAGCTAGGATGTTACTAGGAACTCATGTTACGAGGAAGCTAGATTGTTACCATGAACTCATGTTACTAGGAACTCATGTTACTAGGAAGCTAGGATGTCACCAAGAACTCATGTTACTGGGAACTCATGTTACTAGGAAGCTAGGATGTTACCAAGAACTCATGTTACTGGGAACTCTTGTTACTAGGAAGCTAGAATGTTGCTAGGAACTCATGTTACCAGGAAGCTAGGATGTTACCATGAACTCATGTTACCAGGAAGCATCGCTGGTTTGTGTCAGGAGATCCATCTCATGGCAGGGGTGGAATACCTTTCACAACTAAAACCTGAATGTCACATATCTAGGGAACGGCAACATGCCATGATTTGATATCATATGATATCGCCAGTCTAACTAGGCTAAAGTTAAAGTGCAATATCATATTCTGCAATTTGAATGAAATCATATGACATCATACTCACCTTTGGCCGGTATCATATGCTATGCCGAGCCCTTATCATACATCATCTGTCCCCCCATCATATCCAACTTTAGTTCATCATTTAATGTGATGAACAGGCCGAGAAGAGCATGGAATGAGATAGCCAGCCTCCTGATTTCACCCCCTAATTTGTCGTGTGGTACCAAGTGGGACCTTCCTTCATCTTCATATATTAGTACCGGTAGTCGATGTTATAATTGAGCTCAACCCTGAAATGAGTAAAGCGCTTCGAACAGGATTCGAATCTGTACGGGAGAACCCAATTGATTTCTGGTCAAACGCCTTAACCGCTCGGCCACCGATGCTGTTCGGATAGAATCATATTGGTTGGATGCTGCAGACAGTCATTCATTAGATATAATCTTCTTTTACATCCTCGTAATGGCTTCGGAGGCGGAGTCTTTTGGACTGACCTACTTTGTTTTTCAGGTTTGTGGGGGTGCCTTAAAAACCCTCATGCTTCCTGTTGCAAAATTGGATGGTCGGCAGGCTGTGCTGCTGTCCTGTCACGGCTGTGATTTGCTGAGTTTATGTAACGAATCCTCTCTCTTTGGCGGAGTTAGTTGTTTAGTCTTTAGCTCTTTTGGCCAAGCCCTCTTCTCTTGTGTTTGTTGGGCTTGGTGCTCTGGATTGCCTGTCTGGAAATCCCTCCCCTTTCCGCTCTTCTTTCCGCCTCTAGTTTGTTTCCTCTTTTGGGCTGACCTAGTTTGTTTATCAGGTTTGTGGGGGTGCCTTACAAGCCCTCGTGTTTCTGTTTTTAAATTTGATGGTCGGCGGGTGTTATGGTACACCTAATTAGTAGTACCATACTGACCTTGTAAACGAAAGGTCCGGCCAGGTCTGTGACCCTGGACCGCAGGCCAGCTAGTGCCTGATACTCTGATACTAACAGCCAGCTATGGCGATTGTAAGGCATTTGCTTAGTAGTTTGATTAAGGTTTTGTATGTGCTAACACAAGAGCACCAAAGAGAGCTAACGTTAATACCAGACTATTTAAAATTAAAATATCTGCCTAAGGCTTGCGGGTACCGCCCAGAGGGCCGGTACCAGGAGTGGGCCCAATATCGGTAGACATAGGCGGACTAGCGAGTGGGCCCCCTTATAACCCTAGACTGCCAAGTAAGTGGGCACTTCATACCTTATTACCATAGGACCTCCCTAAAGTACCATCGACTGCCTACCAAGTGCCCCCCTAAGACTAAGGGGGGCCGCTTGCCAAGTATACATAGTAGCATTGGCGGACCCTAAGGCCGCCTTCTCTGTGCCTACGTAAGGATGGCGAGCTCAGCTTAATTCATTAATATACTGTGTAGCATCTATCGTGTTGCTGCCACGAGTTTCAAAAGCCCCTTTTAATCTGTCTGGATTTCTGCATTCAATGACGTAAATTATGATATCATGTCATCATATGATATCATACTTACCTTTGCTCAACATCATATGATTTGCCTGACCCTGCATATTGGTGAACGCAATAAAAACCCGCTGTCTTCCGGCAGCTGGATATAAATTAAATGCTAACTTTGTCATTTGATGTTGCAACCAGGAATTTGGCCAGGTCCTTCCTCATATATGTTTAGAAGGGTTGTGATCATTCCCCACTGGTTGCACAACTAAATGTCTGTGGCACACTCTGTCAAATATTAAGTTATTAACAATTGATTGCTGTTGCAACAAAGATCTGCCTGTCCAACAACAAACAAAACTACCATCTCATCTGATGGGGTCGAAAACGTTGAAGTATTTCCGGGGGCGGGGAGAGGGGAGGGCGGAGGCCCGGGGCGGAGGGGGTGGATGGGGGGGGGGGGGGGGGGGGGGGGGACCCGACCCCACGAAATTAATTGGAAGCCCTATAATTGTAAGTTAAGGGGCATGACCCATGAACTCTCCAAGTAGCAGTCCCCTCTTGGACAGCCCACGTGCCTACGCTACTGAATGCCAACTGTGTAATGAAGAAGTATAGTACCTTCTCCTCTGTCGTCTCGGCAGATTCCCTAAAAAAAGAGACCACCACCACCCCACACAGACAAAGACACACAATAACCTCTAAAAATGAGCTTGCACCTCCCATTCGTATATTTATAAGGGGGGCACGCTCGGAACCGCAGGAGCTCGCTGACGGAGTTCTCACTTCTCTCAATCTGAGGCCTTGGTGAGTTGGCAATTGAGAACTCCATCCGCGAGTTCGCTTGAACTCGCTGAGCACCCCCCCCCCCCCCCCCCCCCCCCTGCCTTACGTGGGGCGTGCGGCACACCCTAGTCCAGAAGAGCTCATCAATCCAAGGAGATGTAATCAACCAATTGGTTTGATTGCAATCAATCCAACATTATCCCATTGTAGCTTGGCCATCATGCATGAACATTCCTAACACATTTCATGCACCAGCTGTATGCTGGGAGTCACCTATGATATTGCGTACTGCGTACTATGTGTTGTGTACTGCATAATGTGTGTTGTGTACTGCATACTATGTGTTGTGTAGTGCTTATTGTATGTGTGTCGCGTACAACTAATGTAATGTGTTTAAATGTTTCATACTGAGTATGCAGTGTGCAACCCTGGGACAGGGCAGGACAGTTGGCTCTGAGTTTTTTGTGGAAGAACAGCCTAAGAAGGGTTGCTTCCATATGGAGGCAATTCGCTCAGCAAGCTGTTTGAAGGTGCCTACCAAGTTGCTCAACAGATTGCAACTTGCTCAGCAAGCTGTTTCAAGGTGCTTACCAAGTTGCTCAACAGATTGCAACTTGCTCAGCAAGCTGTTTCAAGGTGCTTACCAAGTTGCTCAACAGATTGCAACTTGCTCAGCAAGCTGTTTCAAGGTGCCTACCAAGTTGCTCAACAGATTGCAACTTGCTCAGCAAGCTGTTTCAAGGTGCCTACCAAGTTGCTCAACAGATTGCAACTTGCTCAGCAAGCTGTTCCAAACAGCAAACCCCCCAACGCCTTCGAACAAGGGCTCGGTGCTCACCCACTTGATGTTGCTGATACTCAGCTCTGCTGCAGTCACCTGTGGTGGGATCTCTGCAAATGGCATGATGCCCGAGAAGCCATAGATGTCCTGACCAGTCGCTCGCAGTGATCGCCCTCCAAGCATGGCCGAGAAGAAGTTCTCCCTCCCATATTTCTCACGGGCGTCATCCTTTCCAAACGCCTCAATGAGCAGGTGTCCAAAGCCGTTGAGGCTCAAGTCCCAGTCCCAGTTGGCGGGCAAGGAGCCGGTGTCGACTGCCAGGTGACAAAACACGAGGAAATCCTCTACTACCTCGATGTAAGTGCAGTCCGGATTGTATAGACCACGGCGTGAACAGCCGTAAACAACCCCGTCGTCCAAGCGCATGCGATAGCAGTCAATAAACCACTCGGCAGCCGCCCGAGGGGCGAGGTTAGTGGCCCATGCCACTTTAGAAGGAACCCCGATTGCATCGCCTTTTGACTGGTGGATGGACATGCCACGTATCGGTATGACATCGATATTCTCTCGTTTCACGCCGATGGTCGGACCACCCTCAAGCTGGATGATGTAGCGACCCTCCTCCTTAGCGCCCTTGCAGGTGCCCATCTTGCCGTTGAGGTGCAGAGCATTGACAAGACCTTGGAGCTTGACTCGCGCTCCATTGGCAATGGCGCTGGTGGGATGGGGCAGGTTTTGGCTAGCCATTTAGACTCGATGCAGGCGCTTGTGTTGCGGGCGCTTGTGAAAACACTCCTGTGTGGAAGAATGGGGAGTGAGGGAGTGGGGGAGGGATTTTCTAGGGAGTATTTTCAGATAGCGACATCACTATACTCATGCAACAGTTTGTACTATGCAAGCAAGCAACTCAGACCTGGGAACGAGTTACTACATGCAACTAACCAATCAATCAATTAATGAGAGCGAGGAATCCTCTGTCGTGAGATTATAGAGACCCGCACAAACACTCAAGCACACTCACACACGAGCACACACTCAAACACTCACAAACACACACACTCACACAAGAATGCCGCCCTCGCAATTACAAGTTCGATTACTATTCTTGGGCCAGGAGGGATACGAACCTCCGACCATATTAGCAGGACCCACCCAGGACTCGTATGGTGCCACCGACCTCCTTGGAGGCGAGAACGTTGCGGTGTAATCGAGGTAGCTTACCTGCTCTGCTAGACTGCAGAGATGATGATGAATGCATTGGAGGTGGATGCATGGATGCGCCATGCTTCTGGGCTGCATCAGTGATCCACGGGAATATCCGGGAATCGTGACTGGGGTCGTTCAGAAATTCCAGATTCAACTACGTTCGCTTCTTGGCACATTCGCTAGCCCTAGGCAAAAGAGCGCATACTACGTGGACCTGGTCGGTTTTGTCCGCCAGATCTGCGTGCTTCGATCTTGCTGGAGCAAGGCAAGGGCAAGGGTAGCTTCAATTGCTTACCTTCAGGAGCCTAGGGTGCAGGATGGCGAAGCTTGGCAAGCGCTTTAGATGGAGGAATTTAGGCGCGATGAAAACCTTGGGCAAATGGGTAGGCACTCGCACTCGTCGACCTTCACATTCCGTGCTGTTATATAAGCAAGGTTTTAGAACCCGTTTACTTCACGGGGGGCAGGCACCTGATGCCGATTGACTGCGGTTGAATGTCTCTAGGAAGATGGACCGACGGACCATCCGTAGCTTTTCTTTTCAGCTTCGAGCAGCAGCTTCTAGGCAGCTCCCCGAGCAAGTCACTGGCGCGGCAACTTATTGAGTACCGCAACCTGTCCGTTTCAACTTCGCCAGCGTGTCACTCGTATCCACTCGCCGCATGCGAAAACAAAAAGAAGGTGAAAATAGTAGGGGGCCCTGGCGGGTCCCCTGGAGGTTGGCCCCGGGGGTGGTGTAATGTTCGTCAAGCAGCAGTCGCAGGCTGGCAGCCTCCTTGGTGATGGATGCACAAGCAGTTGCTTACTTATCTGTTCAACTTAATATTGGGGGGGTCAAGAATCAATGTAGCATGGCATGGCATTATTATTCAACTGGGTGCCCTGTAAGGCTAATGAACTTATTAGCTCACTGACATCCCGAAGTTCCATGGAGGCAGGTGCAGCAACTCCCGAGGCTACAGTTGCTACTTCGCAACCTGCAGGAACTAGTGCGGAAGAGCAGATTTCCTTGTAAAGCACAATGCGCTGATGTAATGAGCTATGAGAGTCACGAAGAAGCGAATTATTCAAGGGGAAATCGTAGACATGCTCCAGGTCCCTAGACTGAGTCCACAGGACAGGAGGGAAACGACAAATGAAAACGCCGCGTCCACAGTCCGCAACCCTGAGATACGTATGCGAAAAAGTGCCCTCAGAGGTAATCCGCCCCCGACGGGAATCGAACACGAGTCGGAACGATTTCAGGCCAGTCAGATTAACCGGCAATTTTGACCGGCGATCTTGGGAAATTTGGAGATGTGAAGATCTGAAGATGTGAAGATTTGAAGAATAGTAGGGGGCCCTGGCGGGTCCCCTGGAGGTCGGCCCCGGGGGTGGTGTAATGTTTGACAAGCAGTAGTGGCAGCCTCCTTGGTGATGGATGCACAAGCAGTTGCTTACTTATCTGTTCAACTTAATATTGGGGGGTCAAGAATCAATGTAGCATGGCATGGCATTATTATTCAACTGGGTGCCCTGTAAGGCTAATGAACTTATTAGCTCACTGACATCCCGAAGTTCCATGGAGGCAGGTGCAGCAACTCCCGAGGCTACAGTTGCTACTTCGCAACCTGCAGGAACTAGTGCGGAAGAGCAGATTTCCTTGTCAAGCACAATGCGCTGATGTAATGAGCTACGAGAGTCACGAAGAAGCGAATTATTCAAGGGGAAATCGTAGACATGCTCCAGGTCCCTAGACTGAGTCCACAGGACAGGAGGGAAACGACAAATGAAAACGCCGCGTCCACAGTCCGCAACCCTGCGATACGTACGCGAAAAAGTGCCCTTAGAGGTAATCCGCCCCCGACCGGAATCGAGCACGAGTCGGAACGATTTCAGGCCAGTCAGATTAACCGGCAATTTTGACCGGCGATCTTGGGAAATTTGAAGATTTATTCGACAGATGTCCCAGAAGCTTCTTCATTCCGAATCTAGGAAGAGACGCCATTATGAGCTGGAAATGCAGAGAGATCTGTACCAGTTGCGTTGCTCGTTGGTAGGGTGCTCGTTTATGCCCCCATGCTGCCTCTGTTTGAAAAACAAACCTTGACCTGACGAATCCATGGCGGTGAGCGTCAGAGATTCTGAGAAATTGAAGGGATCGTGCGTGACTGCGATCTACAAGGTTGCAGCGCTCGCGCTCATCTCCACATTATTGCCGCAAGTGACCGCTGCGGCGGTCAAAGTGCCAGCGTGGAACCAAGGTGGATCGGGGTTACGCTTACAGCCTGTTTCCAATTGAGGGTTAGGCCGGGTTATGGAGCATAACCGTCCTCGGCAATCGGAAACACTCAAAAAATTGTACTTCGCTCTGTTAGAGGGCATCATAGCATATTGGATGGGCGGACTGGAGACGAGGAGACGAGGCGGGAGACCGAGCAGACCAGCTTACATTGTGTCTGTGAAAGGTATCGTATCAGGAGAGGAGAGTGATTTATACTCTTACTATAGAACAGGTCAGCATGACCTGGAATATACGTCAGCATAATTCAGATCATAGGTCCAAGTGAAGGACGCGGGAAGGCGAGTCAGCGTACAACAGACTACGGAACAATGGTGCTCCAACACTCCTCCTACTCACATGTCAACGAGAAGATGGCATGAGAGAACTGAGCACACGAAAAAGGTAGTCAGCGTAAAATAAAAGCATGGAATTCTACTCCATAGAATAGTAGCTATCGCAGTCCATTGAAAGGAAGCTGAAACTCGGGAATCTAGAACGTGTTCTGCAAGAACTAGTCAATATAGTCGAGAGATCAGAGGTTCGGACAACAGAACACACGGGGAAAACAGAAGCGTTCAGGCGAACACTTGGGCGAACACCAGCGGTCAGGAAACCGGAAATGTCAGGCTCAGGTCAAGTCAGGGACAGGGGTCAGCAGTAAACATCGCAGTGCTCTCTCATGGAGGTGCGGCAGACCCGCATGCTTCTGAAACACACCTTCATAACTAGATACAAATCTGAATGGACCAGAACGAGCTTGCAAGCTAGTTCATCTGCATTCACCAGACTCTCAGCCTTCTGGGCGAGTTGGCAACATCTAGGCATCTGAACTAGCTATTGGTAACTATATATATAATTATCAATTAACTAACACAGTACCTAATTATCTGACTGGCTTGCGAATATATGTATGAATCTCCTTCCGTGTATGCATGTCTTGCAGGCCAAGAGGAGGGATGGATGTAATCGGAATGGCAAGATTGCTGGCATGAAGTAACTACAAATGCTGATGATGTACATATAGAGATTCAGCGAGGACGTAGAGAAATGATGATCGGGTTGACTTGCTGGCCCCCTTCCTTCCCTCTCTATGCGGTCGGTTGTACTTGCTAGTTTTCTTCTTTGACTCTCTATGTCGTCATGTGGACTGTCTAGTCCTCTTCCTTGACTCTCATAGCGGTTGGTTTCCTTGCTTGTCACATTCCTTGCCTCAGTGGTTAGGTTGCCACACCTCCGGCAGTTGGAGTACCTTCATGCCTCCTTCCTTGCCTCCTATTAGGTTGGGTATACCTTGGGTTATGCAGGTTTCATATTGGACCTGATCAGACTTGTCCTACATGCTATTGACATACATATTTGGTTGGATGCATAGAGATCCTTGTGTTAGACACTCCGAAAAATATCGAATCTGACACATGGGGTCGTGGTATATCCCTCTAAACTGTTAAATCCACTCGGGGTGCTTTCAAAGTTCTCACCCCAAGAAATCCTAAGAGTACACGTGACATTCCATCAAGAAGTGCTGTTCATCCTCTACTACTGAGAGGATATTCTCCGTCCAGCATCCCCATTTCACAGCATCTACAATTTATAGACTTGTCAGGGCTCACCCCTTGATTGTAAACTGACATACATGATTTGTTGCATGGATATTTTATGCTTGTAAAGTGCCTCAATCTCATTCCAGACTAAAGAGTTGCGCCAGACTACATCCTTTGAGAAACGCATTGAACTCAACCCAAACTAAAGAGTTGCGCCAGACTACATCCTTTGAGAAACGCAATGAACTCAACCCCGACTAAAGAGTTGCGCCAGACTACATCCATTGAGAAACGCAATGAACTCAACCCAGACTAAAGAGTTGCGCCAGACTACATCCATTGAGAAACGGAATGAACTCAACCCAGACTAAAGAGTTGCGCCAGCCTACATCCTTTGAGAAACGCAATGAACTCAACCAAGACTAAAGAGTTGCGCCAGACTGCATCCTTTGAGAAACGCAATGAACTCAACCCAAACTAAAGAGTTGCGCCAGACTACATCCTTTGACAAACGCAATGAACTCAACCCTGACTAAAGAGTTGCGCCAGACTGCATCCTTTGAGAAACGCAATGAACTCAACCCAAACTAAAGAGTTGCGCCAGAATGAACATACTATGTCCACTCTGCGACTGGACAGTCAACGCAGAATAAACGGCCCACAATCGTCCACGTCCGGATCTTCTCAATCGACGAGGACCCGTCTATTATGCGCCACTATCGCATTGCAACGCATTAAAGTTGGACGTTCGGAAAGCTGCAGTGCGTTCGAATTCCGTCAAAGAGTCCACCCACGTGGCCCTAAGTCACGTGATCACTGAGTCATGCTCTAGGGCGCGGAGCGCCTTCCGTACACCATTAGTCATTAACCTGACTAGCATCTGAGCCCGTCGTACCGACGGGAGGGCCACCCCCGTGGCCACGTCAGCGACAGGTCTCGGAAAATCGAGATCCGAGACGGGTAACTCCGAAACGGCTCCCCTGGCCACGTCAGCGAAAGGCAGCCAGCGAGCTGGCAAGAGTGCGTGAGAGCGCAGGAGAAGGCCAACGGAATGCTGCGAGGGGGGGAGCTGCATGCGAAGTTATTGGCAGGGGCAGCGAAATTTGTGGGAAAGAGTTTGGGCAGATGGACAAAGGGAGGCTACACCGTTGAATATAGCGGGACTCAGGCAGCGAGCACCGAAAATAGCAGAAGTGCGAATGGAAGGGGAATTCGGGCATCAGAACGGCTAGGCTCAGGAAATGCAAGAGAATTTCACGGAGGAGCAGTGAGAAGGAGTCGAAAACGACACCGGCTTCAAGATAGAGCAGTGCAAAGCAGCGCAGGGGGTGAACAGGTCGGCGCAGGAAAATTCGGGCACCACTCAAGCCGGGTAACCTTGGACGGGGGGGTGGATGGGTTGGTGGTCGGCAGACAGGCAATCGTTCCTGTGGTTGCGCCGAGAAATCGAGACCCCAGACTGGCTGCCACCTGGGCGACAGGTCGGCAAGATATGGAACCAAAACCCCAAGCGGCTAGGCCAAAAGGCGCCGACCACGCGCCGGGCAAATATAGCATCTGAGCCCGTCGTACCGACGGGCGGACCACCCCCGTGGCCACGTCAGCGACAGGTCTCGACCCCCGTGGCCACGTCAGCGACAGGTGCCGGAAAATCGAGATCCTAAAGCGGGTTACTCCGTAACGGGTTATTCCGAAACCACTGCCCCTGGCCACGTCAGCGAATGGCAGTCAGCGAGCGGGCAAGAGTGCGTGAGAGCGCAGGAGAAGGCCAAGGGAATGGTGCGACGGGGGGAGATGCATGCGAAGTTATTGACAGTGGCAGCGAAATTTGTGGGAAAGAGTTTGGGCAGATGGACAAAGGGAGGCTACACCGTTGAATATCGGGGGACTCAGGCAGCGAGCACCGAAAATAGCAGAAGTGCGAAGGAAAATTCGGGCATCAGAACGGCTAGGCTCAGGAAATGCAAGAGAATTTCAGCATGGAGGAGCAGTGAGAAGGAGTCGAAAACGACACCGGCTTCAAGATAGAGCAGTGCAAAGCAGCGCAGGGGGTGAACAGGTCGGCGCAGGAAAATTCGGGCGCCACTCAAGCCGGGTAACCTTGGACGGGGGGGTGGATGGGTGGTCGGCACTCGGCAGACAGGCAATCGTTCCTGTGGCTGCGCCGAGAAATCGAGATCCCAGACTGGCTGCCACCTGGGCGACAGGTCGGCAAGATATGGAACCAAAACCCCAAGCGGCCAGGCCAAAAGGCGCCGACCACGCGCCGGGCACGCGCTATACCCTCCACGCTCTTACTTCATGCTACTTTAAATAATAAGATAAGACTAGCATCTGACCCCCCCCGTGGCCACGTCAGCGGCAGGTGTCGACCCCCGTGGCCACGTCAGCGACAGGTCTCGGGAAATCGAGATCCGAAAACGGGTAACTCCGAAACGGGTTATCCCGAAACCACTGCCCCCTGGCCACGTCAGTGAATGGCAGTCAGCGAGCGGGCAAGAGTGCGTGAGAGCGCAAGAGAAGGAGAAAGGAATGCTGCGAGGGGGGGGGGGGAGGTGCATGCGAAGTTATTGACAGGGGCAGCGAAATTTGTGGGAAACAGTTTGGACAGATGAACAAAGAGAGGCTACACCGTTGAATATAGGGGGACTCAGGCAGCGAGCACCGAAAATAGCAGAAGTGCGAAGGAAAATTCGCGTATCATAACGGCTAGGCTCAGGAAATGCAGTGCAAAGCAGCGCACCAAGCCGGGTAACCTTGGACGGGTGCGGGTGCAGGCGGGTGGACGGCAGCAGAGAGGCAATCGTTCCTGTGGCTGCGCCGAGAAATGGAGATCCCAGACTGGCTGCCACCTGGGCGACAGGTCGGCAAGATATGGAACCAAAACCCCAAGCTGCTAGGCCAAAAGGGGGCGACCACGCGCCGTGCACACGCTAAACCGCCGCCATGCTACTTTAAATAATAAGATAGGCGCAACTGCGCAACCGAACGGGAACCTTGACGCAACCCCGCGCAAAACGGGTCGTTCCCCGAGTGGTTATAGAGTAAAAAGGGGCAGGGATAATGTCAAGGGGCAGGACGACAGAGATGAGCAGAGCAGGGCAGGCGTCAGAGAGCAAAGAGGGGCAGGGATAATGGCAAGGTGCAAGACGACAGTGATGAGCAGAGCAAGGCAGGCGTTAAAGATCAAAGAGGGGCATGGATACTGGCAATTGCCATTATCCATGCTCTTGGTTCTCAAATGCATACCTTACTATGCTCATCACTGTGGTCCTGCCCCTTGCCCTGCTCTCTTCCCTTCCTTCCTCTTGAACGCATGCCCTTCTCTGATCATCACTTTCCAGGCGTACCGTGCTCCCTTCCCTTCCTTCCTCTTGAGCGCATCATCATCACTTTCCAGGCGTACTTTGCTCCCTTCCCTGCTTTGCTCTCTAACACATGCCCTGATCTGCTTATCGCATCCATGCCCCTTACCGTGCTCCCTGCCATTCATTGCTCTATAATGCCTTCTCTGCTCTGTTTAGCACATGCATGCCCCTTGCCTTGCTCCCTGCCATTGGTTGCTATGTAACGCATGCCATGCTCTGCTCATCACCGCACCGTCCTGCCCCTTGCCATTAACCCTGCCCTTGGTTGCTCTTTAACGCATGCCCTGCTCTGCATGTCTTGCGGGGCAAAAGGATGGATGGAAATGCTACGGCTGCGATGAAGATTGTTGCCACGAAGGAACTACACATGCTGAAGATGGAAATATAAAATAGAATCAGTGAAGATATATAGATGTATAGCTTTGATTGGGCGTTTCTTCTTGGTGGATATATACTATATAGGCCTATGTTTTTATAAGTAGACAAATAGATAGCTGCCTGCAGGCTGCCTATATACTTGTACTTGAACTTAATTAGCTACATGGTTCCAGCCAGCAATTTGGCTGCTCGTCATGCTTTGCTCGCTGTCAATCTATGGTTAATGGATATATAGGGAATATATGGGCTGTAGTGAATGTACATGTGTAAGGATGCTTACATAGATATATAGGTAGATCAATAGGTTAATGGATGCATAGTGTATTATGTATGTAATCTTTCTTCTCGAATCCTGATGTAATTGAGAAATGCTCATGGAAAATATTCCTGAAATGTGACCTCTCCGATCACCGTGCCCAAACCGCCCTGCAGGCGAAGTACAGGCGAAATGTCTCAAAAGACCGTACTTTTCGCCTCATTATCGTGCACAAGCCGCCGTGCGTGGCGAGGTGCAGGCGAAATGTCTCAGAAGTCTGAGACATTTCGACGACAATCCGCCTTGGCTAAATGTAGGCAAAATGTCTAGGGATTCCGAGCTACAGGCGACGCGGGTATAGGGCTTAGAAGTGATTAGTCATTAAAAAGGATAACGCCTGGAGGGGCGTGGTGTTAAGGGGACCCTCCCGTACGCCGCAGCTGGGGAAAGTCACCATGGCAGACATAGTAAGTGTCACCCTCCAGGCGGGAGGGACTCCTTCATGCGACGTGTGGCAAGAATGCTGGTACAGGAGGCGGTAGATTCTTTGTGCAGCTTAGAGATGAGTTTGTCTACGTGTTCGCGACTGATCCCTTAGGTGGAGAGATTGGTAACAGTTGGGATTGGTATGGTACCAGTGGTACCTATGGTGAAGACTAGGTAGTGTACAAGGAATCCTTGTTGTTGAAGGATACGTTGGAGCTCCTTATGCTGAACGCTCTTTTCCTGGAATTTGATTTGGTGGTTAGTGTCTGAGCAGTAGCCCAGTTCAACTAGGTAGGCTTTTCTTGGTTTGGATTCGTCGTCAATGAGGAGGAGATCAGGCCTGTATTTATCCCATGTGGCTTGGGGAAGATCAGGGGGTTTGAGGGTGGCTGGGGGTCTTGTGGGAATGTCGGAGGACGCTTCACAAGTGCCTGCATCCATGTACACGGGGAGAGCCCCCATAGCTCCTTTGGCTACTGCCTTTTGGATGAGTTGGACCGCCTTATTATGTCTGTTAATATACATTCCTTTGAAGACAGGGTGGCTGCACCCAGCAAGAATATGGCCAGCTCCGTCCTGTGCTTTGCGACAAAGAGGGCAGTTATCATCAGAGGGGGGGCTAGTGCTAGTACCATAGAGGCGTTTGTATCTGTACGCCAATTTCCTAGTCCATAAGCGTCCCCACCGAGCCTTGTGGATTTGTATTTTTTGCCACCATTTCATGTCGGTGGATTGCCAGAAACGATTACTAGCCTGAGGGAGGAGGAAGGGGTTGGCTTGCTCCCACATGGAGGAGTATATACCCGTGGTGTTGGCATGCCCGGTGTGCAGGGGGGTGGGGAGGTTAACCTTGATACCCTTGGTAAGATTGTTGGCCGGGTGCCGGGGGGGCTGGTCCCCATTAATAGATTTGGGGGGCTGGACAGACGGCCAATGCATATTGAGGTGCGCATGTTCCCCTGTTTTAACTGGCCCAATTACATTGTATCCTGTCGTCGCTTCTTTCGCGAGCGTGTCTGCCTCGTCATTCCCTATGATTCCTAAGTGAGATCGGACCTTAAGCAGGCGTGTGGTAGCAGCAGCGTTGTGTCTGTTGATAATGTGGATGGCGATGTCTTGCAGGAGGTCGCGGTGTTTGTTTTCCCGGGTCCTGCTGGGATGGTAAATGTGCAGGTTAATAAGCTGCAAGGAACATAAGCTGTCGGAGTAGATGGTGAGTTCTTCATCTATTTCGGAGTGTATGAGTGCTTGTTGGATTGCCACGAGTTCGGCGCGATTGATGTCGGCAGTGATGCCCTGTCCGCCAGGGTCTATGCGGAGGCAACGTGAAGCGGCCCTGGGGGAGTATAGTAGTATACGCCTGCCCCTAGGCGTAGGACGCCGTCTTTGTCTATGATGGCACTTCCATCTGTGTATAGAGCGAGGCCTGGTGCTTAAATGACTATGACTAATTGCGGACCCCGCGTGCGTTCCGCGTGCGTTCCGCGTGCGTTCCGCGTGCATTCCGCTGCGCTCATACGCATTTAGCGATCTGTCGACTTCCCCGAGTGAGACTGCTACAAAAACACCTGGCATCAGAGCTAAAGAACTAATGGGCTAAGGCAAGGTTATATCAGTTACCCATTGAACACATGCTCCCTGAAACTCAAACTCCCACCTTGTTACTTACCTTACACCAGGGTACTTTAAATGGCCAAATTGGCCAGCGCTTTAGCGCACTTGAACACAAAAAACTGCTCTTTTTAGTGCAAACAGCGCAAAAATTGCTTGCTGCGCCCACAGGTGGTTGCAAACAACTGCGCTTAAAGCGCAGAGGGGGTCTAAAAGTCAGCGCTCAAAAGCGCAAAAGCGCGCGCTTTGAATTACCCTGCCTTACACATGTATTGTATTTGCATGCTCCATGCATGCACCAAGAGTATTGACAACGGCGGTCTGCCCTTGGCTTGGGAATAGTGGGCATCTATCTAACTTACGGATGGCCTAACTGCCCCTATGATGGATTCGAGTTTCAGCCTTCATATGATATTTGTTATCCATTTAATATCAATTTATTTTTGACATGTTTTGGTTCTGGGACAAGTTCAACCATGTTGAAGACTAGTTGAAGTTGAAGATCCCACACTCATTTTAAAATGCAATGGTGTCCCAGGCGAACTCTAAAGTTTGGCCTGAGGAATTCAACGGTGTCTCCACCTGTCACCTCACACGCCTCCAGCTGTCACCAGCTGTCTTGTCACACGCCTCCAGCCTAATTTCTTCGGCAGTAACAAATTGATAGCATCATACTATCAGCTATTAAGCACTTCTAAGAGTGGACAGAGATGTATGCAGCGGAGACAGACGCGCCAATCTATACACAGAGACGAGAATAACGTTACAAGCAAGGACGTACACTAAAGGACACCAGCGGTGGGCGAAGTGGATGCCTGTAACCTGAATAGACCCTAAGCCCGGATCTTGTCACCCTGACACCGTTTAACACAGGACATGTCAGGGAGAGACCGATAAGACACAGAGAGACAGGCAGTCAATAGGAAGCTGACACTGAGTCACTAAAGGATGACTCAGTTCTACGGGAAGCTATCACTATGGGAAGCTATCAGGGCCGATAGTTCTAAGGGAGTACATAAGTAGTCACCAAGTCATAAAACGCTTGAGAGCAC
The DNA here is from genome assembly GCA_013435795.1 of Chlamydomonas sp. ICE-L. NCBI lineage: Eukaryota > Viridiplantae > Chlorophyta > Chlorophyceae > Chlamydomonadales > Chlamydomonadaceae > Chlamydomonas > Chlamydomonas sp. ICE-L. Next base: position 789,071 of record JACBWV010000084.1, read on the forward strand.
CGCAATTCATGCTGACACTCCACCTATGACACAGGTGACATACAATACTACTACTCCACCTATGGCACTGGGGACATAGAACTATATGTAACAGATTAAAAAAAAATTAAAGACACGGGGTGATAGCATGGGCCGATACTTTCCCCAGATAGAACACGGTGGGATAAAAACGAGAACGGGGTGATAAACTGGGTCCAGATAGATTATGTAATTAATCCAGATAAAAACCAAAAAATATTGTATCTACAGATAAAAATAGAATTACATTAATCCGCGGATTAATGTAATTCTATTTTTATCTGTAGATACAATATTTTTTGGTTTTTATCTGGATTAATTACATAATCTATCTGGACCCAGTTTATCACCCCGTTCTCGTTTTTATCCCACCGTGTTCTATCTGGGGAAAGTATCGGCCCATGCTATCACCCCGTGTCTTTTGGCCCAAATTTCTAAAATGTCATCTCACCGCGTCGGGTGTCGAGCACGGTGTGATACCGACGCGTATCTAACACAAATCCGATGTACATCTAACAAAATCTAATTCTTATCTATCCTAAAACTGTCTGTACGGGGGCGAATTCTGGTTTGTTAGCGCGCATTGAATGACGGGGGCGAATTCTGGTTTGTTAGCGCGCAGTTCGACAGAAAGAGAGTCGAGTTTTGTATGGCTGTAATCTGCATGGATTTTGCGTGTTTTACACTCGTTTTTCGAGTCTCACTCGGACCACTTGTCTTCGATTGATTGAAGCCGCATTGTGTCGCGTTTTTCGCAACCTCATTCACTATGGTCCGGTCCTCCAAAGAATCCGCGCATGGTCTCGAGCAGGCTTCTGCTTGACACACTATGGGGAATCCTGAAGGGGGGTCGCGGGTCCGCGGAGCGGGACGTGGAATTCAGCTTCTGACTCACTGTCTGATCCCATGCATGGGGCGACCTAGATCTGCATGGGCAAACAACCTCCTAAAATCATGAACGCTTGTGCACAAATCATCAACGCTGGTTACACCCAAGGCGTGCTGGCGAGCTGCGTCACTGCAGCTACCACCGCTCCAGCCACCACAACTGCCCCCACCATAACTGCCCCTGCGATCAGGTAGCCTGCCCTAACCACTGCAGCCGAGTGGGCCACCCCGTAATAGCAGTGTGTGGCAAACGACTGGCAGTTACGCTTGCGAGCCTTGTAGTCCGCAGCGCCCAAACACGCCCTAGCACGTTTCACTACTTCATCAGGTGAGAACGGCGATGGCGGACCGGACCCGATGCGTGGATCTCGACCCTGTGCCACAAACCACGACAGGGACGTCTCACGCACCCGTAGCTCGTCCAACGGCGCCTTACCACTACCATCGTCAAATAGAGGCTGAGGGTCACCGCGGCAGAAGTGGATCACATGCACACTGTTCAGCACGTCAGACGCATCGAGCGCTGTGTACTCCTTGTTGTAAGAACGGCTTACGATGCCATCATGAGGGTAGTCCAGTACCCGGTTGCATGTCACCTTCACAAGCTGCCCACCAGATAGTTGCATGGCGAAATGCGTGTGGGCTTCTTGTAGCTGCACATTTTTGTTCTTCTTGGACGTACGCCCCATTGACCGCACACACACATGCACATGAGTTGAGTGATACAAGGGGGTTCGAATCCTGGCAGTGAAACACCACCACCCTAAGTTGGACTTATTTTCGACCCCAATGGGATTCGAACTCGCGACACCAAACCCTTTGCACCGCGGTAGCACTCCGGGGACGCACTCAATTATCAGACTCTTTGACAGGACCACAACATGAACCCCCATCGGCTGGGTTTATGAAGGGGGGGGAGGGCGGGGCCCGCGGAGCGGGCAGAGGAATTCTGCTGCTGAATCGCTTTCATCTGATGAGGATAAGGCAGTAAGCAAATGAATCATGCAGGCCTCGATTGATAAACGGATGATCAGATGGGAAAAACAGACAGATGCGGGGTGGGGAGCACAGGCGGACCTGCGGACCCGGATTGCCTACTGCTCGTGAGACATTCGACTGACGCGCGCTAAAGGACAGCAGAAGCCAACATATTCCTGAGAAGCTTCCAGACTTGTCTCGCGAGGTTCACACAGTTCACTCGCGATTCTGAGACTGGAGAAAACGCATTCAATAGGTGAGCTTGCAGAGGAGACGCTCCTTTGATCTTTCGATTCTGAAACTTAGAGGATCTCGCAGTTTGTTTCTTGTGACTTTCATTTGATGCGCAGATCATTCGTATCCTCCTCTCGAAAAATCGACTGATTGGTGAGAGGCATTGCGAAGTGAGGTGAGAGGAGTATTGTTTGAGTCGGTGTTTATCCTACTGTTCACGAACACCACCCATACATAGCTCCATGGCCATGGGGATGCATGAAACAGGTTTCACACAACGATATGGTGTGACATGCATGAAATTTGCGTTTACGTGCAATGGCTTTATTATGCGCAGTGGTATGGGCGACAAGCTTGAACTGGACGTTCAGATGTTCTTGCGAGGCATTGGCTTGACCAAGCAGGCACTGGCTGCCAGTCACTATGCAACCACCATGGAGTACGAGCCGTATATGCTGTGCACTCAAGCCAGGCCTGGAGACCACATAGCCGTTTGGTCTGACTCTAAGGGGTACTGGCATCACGGCATTTTTGCAGGCACAAGTGAGCACGGTCATGCACATGTCATCGACATCATGCCTGATGGTTTGGCAAGACGTCCGTTAGGCTTATTTATTAAAGGCGCAGATGCAGGAGCTGTGCTCGTTTACAAGGATGCGTTGACGCTCGACTGCTCACTCAAGCTCGCACAGTATCTGGTGGAGCAGGGCTCGGTAGTAGAGTACAACCTCGTTGAGGAGAATTGTGACAAGTTTGCTGCAACGTGCCGCTTGGGAAGGTGTGTTGATAAGTCGTGTCTGCCATGCATTCCTGCTCCCTCACACCCACACTACATCACATCAAATATGAAATCTAAACTCTTGGCGTCATTCCCTCTTGCAACGTAGGCCATGTGAGTCGGAGCAGATCCAGAAAATTGCGGAACGCGTGGCTGCCATCGCCAAAGTATTGCATGGCACCATTCGCAACAAGAAGGCTTCTGCTTTGACAACTCTCTTATATATTTTTCATTTTACTGTTCCACCGAATGTATCATAAGGATTGTTTACACATAGAATTTTCAAATGCCAGAACTTCCCGAAACAATTATACATTATATCTATCGAAAGTTCTTTTCATTATATGTGATACCAGATATACACCGACACATTCCAGACAAAGAAAGCCCCTTATTATCGATGCGCATTACTCTACAAAGTGCTTTGTCGAAGGCTAATATGTATACTGAAGGTGCACTAGATGTTACCGATGTTTCTTTACTTGATTGGAAAGCCATATATATCGAGCTTACAGAAGCAGGCGTGCGCGTGAATATTTCAGTTATCAAAAGGAGATTGTTGTTGGTAGTTCAACATGAGACGCGCTATCATCACCGGTATAATGAGTTGGCATTCAACATGCCCGGAATGCTTACACATAATCGCGATTCACAACAATACACCATATCCTATCATCCCCAACGGTATGACCTCATCGACCCGCGGGTGTACCACATAGACCCTAAAAGAGCTTCAGTTAGTGCAGGGTGGGAGGATTTCCTTGGTGGTTCCGTCAAAAAGACACTCCCATTTTTTTGTCACAGGGACAAGGAGTGGTTACAATAGATCAATCAATAGATCTCGATCTCAATCAAACCTAAAAACAATGGGGATGTTAAGCTAAGTTGAGACAACCAACGTCTATGTCTTTTTATCAGACTTATAATGGTCTCAAATACCGGATTCGGTACGCCCCTACACGAAATCTTCAATATTACACCAAAAAAGGAAACTTTCTCTATTCAAAGCCCCTTATAGGACTTTCTATTATGGTGTAATTTTACTACTTTCGTGTAGGAAGTAAAAAAATGTATATGTATATAATGGACCTTGTAAAACCTAAAAACAATGGGGATGTTAAGCTAAGTTGAGACAACCAACGTCTGTGTCTTTTTATCAGACTTATAATGGTCTCAAATACCGGATTCGGTACGCCCCTAGACGAAATCCTCAATATTACACCAAAAAAGGAAACTTTCTCTATTCAAAGCCCCTTATAGGACTTTCTATTATGGTGTAATTTTACTACTTTCGTGTAGGAAGTAAAAAATTGTATATGTATATAATGGACCTTGTAAAACCTAAAAACAATGGGAATGTTAAGCTAAGTTGAGACAACCAACGTCTGTGTCTTTTTATCAGACTTATAATGGTCTCAAATACCGGATTCGGTACGCCCCTACACGAAATCCTCAATATTACACCAAAAAAGGAAACTTTCTCTATTCAAAGCCCCTTATAGGACTTTCTATTATGGTGTAATTTTACTACTTTCGTGTAGGAAGTAAAAAATTGTATATGTATATAATGGACCTTGTAAAACCTAAAAACAATGGGAATGTTAAGCTAAGTTGAGACAACCAACGTCTGTGTCTTTTTATCAGACTTATAATGGTCTCAAATACCGGATTCGGTACGCCCCTACACGAAATCCTCAATATTACACCAAAAAAGGAAACTTTCTCTATTCAAAGCCCCTTATAGGACTTTCTATTATGGTGTAATTTTACTACTTTCGTGTAGGAAGTAAAAAATTGTATATGTATATAATGGACCTTGTAAAACCTAAAAACAATGGGAATGTTAAGCTAAGTTGAGACAACCAACGTCTGTGTCTTTTTATCAGACTTATAATGGTCTCAAATACCGGATTCGGTACGCCCCTACACGAAATCCTCAATATTACACCAAAAAAGGAAACTTTCTCTATTCAAAGCCCCTTATAGGACTTTCTATTATGGTGTAATTTTACTACTTTCGTGTAGGAAGTAAAAAATTGTATATGTATATAATGGACCTTGTAAAACCTAAAAACAATGGGAATGTTAAGCTAAGTTGATACAAAAAAACAACATGAGACAACGTCTGAAGAGGGGAATAAGTTAGTAAAAGAGTCTTCTGCGTTGTTTGCATTTCAGGTTACATTTGCGGGCGGACGGGGGGATGCGAAAGCCGTCGTGTGTCATGTAAGGATGCGGGGGGGTGGCGGTCTATTTTGTGAGTGTGGACAATAAGTCATTCCGGGTGTTCCATCATCATGCACTTCAGTGTGTGCGCGAGTGAAGGGTCTGAGAAGCGATTGAGTGCGTGTATAAGGGAGAGGGGAAATCTATAATGGAGAATAGATGGACAATTTATTGTAAAAGAAACGAATAATACCTCGCACATTAATGATGTCATCGAGCAAGGAGACTAGGTTCTTCACGCCAAAAAACCAAAATGGAGACAAGGGGATATCAACGTTGTCAAAGAAACGATACTTCGAACTGGAAGAGAGAGTGAATAGCATACTGGGGGATAGATGCGAGGCAGAGGCGGGTATGGTCATGAAGGCGATGCGTGAGATCATGAAGTTTGACCCGAATGTATCAAGGTACAGCGAGGAGGTCAGGGAGGCGCTTGGGGAGAGCTGCAGAAAGTGGAGGCAACGGAATAAAGAGGAGAAGAATGCGGCAAGACAACAGCTTTTAGTATGAAACGCAACACACATTCATGGATGCAGACACGCACGCGAGAAGAGAAAACAATCATCTTAGGGTGGCTTAAAGGAAATACTGTATGAATGCATAACATCAATTAAACGACATGGCATCCTACGAAGAGTTGCAGAAGCTCAGCGTGTGGCTGAAGAGATCTGAGGTGAGTGTGGGAAAAACAGTATTGATGCCCATGACTGATTTGAAGGCGCCTAAACACAAGCATTTAGGAAAAGCGAAGTGGGGATGGCCCGAAGCGGACGCGTACGCGAACAACAACCCAACACACAAGGCATGGGGAATGTTGTTGGATGGATTGGTTGTGATCGACGCGGACGACGCAGAGACAGTGCAGTGGTTGGAGAGGATGGAAGATGAAGATGGTGAGGTGGGTGAGGCCATGCAGAGGTGTGCCATTCAAGAGACTAGGAAGGGACGCCACTACATGTTCTTGCGCCCGACATGGGCAGACGAGGAGGGGTACTATGACGGTGCACGACAAGTCGATGATGATGCAAGGAAGGTTGATATGAAGAGCCTGTGCCGGACAGGGACCAGGGGTCTGCTGTCTGTTGCGCCCACTGAGGGGAAGGCATGGAAGGAGGGAAGGGCTCCGTGGGAGCTGGAGTCGATACCGTACATTCCAAAGGCGCTGATGGAGAGGGTGGCGGTGGCGAAGAAGAAGAATAAAAGGACGAGTAAGGGAGCGGAGGGATACTCAAAGGCAAAGGTGGACAACACATCAACAACAACAAAGGAGGTAGAGCAGGGGATAATGATGCCGACAAGCTTCATGGAGAGCACGCATGTAGAGAAGATTCTACTGCTCCTAGGAAAAAACAGGTGGGATTCCAGAGACACATGGAGAGGAGTGGCGACGGCATTGAAGAACGAGTACGGAGAGGCTTACAAGGCGCTATGGAAAAACATGTCCAGGGTGTCGACAAGATACGATGAGGAAGCCGCAGAGAAGCTATGGGAGACGGTGGGAAGGGAAGACTATGACGGGCCGAAGATGACAATGAAGTCGGTGGTCAAGTGGGCAGGCGAGGACGACCCGCGCGGGTACGCTGTGTACAGAGCATCTTCGATTCCAAAAATAATAAGGGACAGTTGGGACAAGGGAGACCGTGGATTGGGGGAGATCGTGCACTATCTTATGAAAGGGACGTTGAAGAAGACGGGGAAGGGATGCAGCGACTACTACATATTCGATGAGGACACGTGCAGGTGGGTCAATGTGGAGGATGGGTGGGTCAAGACCGTGGCGAGCAAGGTCTTAGAAGGGATACTCAGAGACGTCGATTTATGGATATCGACACAGGCCGCACAGTTGTGCATCGGAGTGGTGGTGGGAAAAGAAGAAGAAGAAGACTCCAGGAGTAAAGCAGATCTGGATGCGAAGAAAAAAGAAGTTGCAAGGCTGATACGGTACATACAGTCTTCACGTGGAGTGAAGAACACGATGGACTTCGCAGGGCCACTGCTCATTGACGAGACGTTCGAGCAAAGACTGGACGGAAATAGGCACTTGATCGGGATCAAGGGGGGGAACGTGGTGGACCTCAGGACAGGGCAGAAGCGACAGAGGGTGGCAGAAGACATGGTGCACAACGAACTGGACGTCGAGTACGGCGGAGACCATGTCAAGAACGAAGCAGACGCCACAGGCGCCGAGTGGATGCACAGGATCGTCGAGAAGATAATGGGCGGGGACGAGGACATGGCAAGATTCCTTCAACGTCTTTTAGGGTACGGCATCACAGGCGAAGTGAGAGAGGAGGTTTTCCCAGTATGGACGGGGAGCGGAAGGAACGGAAAGGGACTGCTGACGCAGGCGCTACAGCAGCTGCTAGGGGCATACTACAAGGAGATGAACTGCGCGGTCATAAGCGACTCGAGAGTTTGCAGTAATCTTGACGCGGAGCGGGCAAAGCTCATAGGAGCGAGACTCGCGGTCTTCAACGAGCTCAAGAATGGGGAGAAGCTGAAGACGAACGAGGTCCAGCTTTTAACTGGCGGAGATGGCTTTCCGGCAAAGGCGCTTTATAAAGACCCAGTAACGATTCAACCACGGCATCTCGCAATCTTAGTGACCAATCATATGCCAGAGATGTCCGATGTGATCGTTGCTATGATTGAGCGGCTTTTAGCAATAAATTTTCCGGTGACTTTCAGGGATCTCATACCTGGGGAGAGAGAGACCGCGACGCTGCGGCAGTGCGACAGAACCATGAAGGATAAACTGAAGTCGCCAGAGGGTCAGTCTTCTCTGTTTGCCTGGCTGGTCGAGGGCGCGGTGGCGTGGTACGGGGGGGCGGAGGGCCTGAAGGCCGTGGTGCCAAAGAAGGTCACAGAATTTACAAGAAAATACTTGGCGGAGCAGGACGGAGTGCAAGCGTTCCTCGCCGAGAACTGCGAGTTTGCGGAAGATTTCAGGGAGGCGAGCGTTGCCTTGTTCCACATGTATCTCGAGGAAAGCGGGGACAGTAACGATCGAGAAAAGTGGTTCCACGGGCAGATGAAGAACAAGGGGTTCGTAAAAAAAGTGCTTCAAATCAAAGGGAAGTCGACACGCGGATATATGGGATTGAGGCTACGACATGATGAATGAATGCACGGCGGAAACATGTCCTCGTCTCCAAAAGACACCACGGCGGCACCTGTCGTGTCGTGTCGAGTCACATCAGGCGGCGGCACCTGTCGAGTCGAGTCGAGGCACAGAGTCACATGGCGACCTCTCGCATTACATGACGGCGGAAACTGTCGAGTCGAGTCACATCACATCACATGGCGACCGACCTCTCGCATTACATGACGGCGGAAACTGTCGAGTCGAGTCACATCACATCACATGGCGACCTCTCGCATCACATGACGGAGGAAACTGTCGAGTCGAGTCGAGTCACATCACATGGTGACCTCTTGTCCTCTTGGCTTTTAGCCCTATGACACCGTTTATGAGCATCAGGCGGCTGTTTTCTTTGGTTTGTGCCATATTAATGAACGGAAACAATATGCTTATTCTTCGAATTTGAAGTTATGTTGTGTTATGCAGGTGACATCTCGGCAAACGTGTTTGAGAATGGCTCTCTCGTGCCATCTGCAACATTGGCGCCTGGTGTTTTGTCGTCGCCATGGGTCGGGTTGACGTCGATTTTGGCTGAGCGAAAGTTCAGAGCTCGTCGGATTTACGTCCTTGCTGCCCAGTGCTACAGTATTTTCTTTACAAGCCTCATCAACATTGATGACCCCAATGTATTTATCATTGGTCTGGCAGCTGGCAAAATTGCGATGGAAGTGGAGGCTAGGTTGTCGTGGACTGTTCACCGCGAGGTGGAGGAGCACCTGAAGTTCATTGATAAAATAGAATCTGCGTTCAACGCTCGTGGTTAGCTTGGTAGTTCAGAGAACTCGCGGACGAGGCGCCTTCGGCACAACACATACGTGGGATCGGAGATGCTTTTTCGAAATTGGGTTTGGATGAGTTGGATAGCGTTTTTACGCCTAATAAGGTGGGCACGCCACGCTTGTTGGATCTTTCTAGCATATTTCGCAAGTGTGACATTCTCAACGATATAATTTATGTGTAATTGTTGGTGGTATGTCTCGCTCGTTGCATATAGACTTCTACACCGGTCAGATAGCCTTGCTGGCACAATCCAGAAGCTCCTCATGTAATCATGGCTTCCTTCTCTTTGCTGAAGATGACGATGAGGTTGGATCTCATACGTGTCACATATGAACCCGTCCAGTTTCATTAAACACGGTTTTGTGGATATCCAATTGGGGTCGAATGTGACTGTTCTCACAATATTGTGTTTACTCCAAAACTTCACGCAGGTGTCATCTAGGTCTGAAAAGACAAGATTCTCCCAGCCTTGCATCTATGAACATTTGTTACATGGTCGAGTTGTTTGCTTATACAGTCGGAGACACAAATTGTGGGACAGCCTTGCCGGTGACCCTTGAAAGGTTTTTCCCAAGTTCGGGCGAATTTTTTTGCCTTGGATTTATTTTTTCGGATTGCACCGTGCGAGTCCCCCCTCATGGGGTGATACCGACGCGTATCTACCAACAATCTGATATCTATCTGACATCGATCTGATGTTGGTAGTCTAACACAAATCTGATGTCGGAACTTATCCGAAACTTTCTGTTCATGCTAGAAGTCTGGTTCGTTCGGCGCCGAGCAGTTTGTCGCAGTTGGAAGGATAGATTCGCATGTATCTGTCCGGATATGACTTGTTTACACTCGTGTTTCGATTGCGCGCATGGAACACGCGTCGTCTCAAGCAGACTTCTGCTTGACAACTAGATTGTGGGAAAGGGGGAATCATGTGTGTGTGTTCAGGAAGATCGTCTTATCGATGAAGATTGACAATTGTGACAATGTGACAAATGTGAATGACAATAAAGGACATGACGACATGATATCATATCGATATCGTCACGCCGTCTGCGTGCATGGGCTCACACGTACGTGCGCCTCGGTACGTGGCAGGAGACGACGTTGCAGCAAAGATACTGCTCAAGGATTTGGAAGGGAAGCTCGTCATTGTTGCAAAGAAGTGGCCAGGGAACTTCCCGGGGCTCGCGTGTGACCCCGCAGCGCTTGAGCGTCTCGCGCCACTACCAGCGAAGAGCTGTTCCATGAGCATCTCCTGAGCCGACGGAGTCGCATGATCACCGGCGTGATCATTCCATTCATCGTGCGAAACCACGGTGGCTAGAGTAGCGCTCAACTTACCGGATGTTTTTTTAGTATTCGGATTACATTACATTACATTACATTACATTACATTACATGTTAAAGTCTACTTGACACCGCGAGGGTGTATGAGACTCTGTGCTTTAAACAAAAAGAAAAAGCACCCACAAAGCAAAAAACCCCATTACATCAGGGGTGTGTCGAGGACAAACAAACCAAACTCCCAACCACCGTTTTGGTGGCGTAGGTATTAAACCCCTTAGAGCAGGACCCAGATCTCAACCACTTACAGTGGCGGAGGTAAGAAGCTAACAAATGAGAAGTCTCAAGAAGAAAAAAAAGGGATAATAAATTACGGTGCCACTAAGCAGTCCAGGGCTTCCTGTCTTGCTCTTCTACAAGTAGAAAGATAGTCGGCTAGGTTGCTCCAAAAAGACTTAGTGCCTTAGTGGATGAAGCGTCTGGACTTAGTGCCTTAGTGGATGAAGCGTCTGGATTGTGAGCGAGATGGTGCGTCCGTATGTATTCAGTCGAGGCGTGAGATGCTCTAAATCCTTATTATAAATTTAAAAAAATTGGCCGGGAGGCAGGAACACCCATTACATACACGTTCAGTTATAAATGATGATAACGGTAATTGTCACGTAATGGTTGTATTTTATTTTTATTTGCATGGCCCCATTGTACATCCCGTATTTCCTCTTGTAACTCCTGTATTTCCTTTTCGAACACTCGTATTAGTTTTTCATGTCCGAAGCCTTCCTTTGCAAGTGCTAAATCACGCTTCTTATAACGAAGTTTTGTACGTTTGGAATCAATAGACTGTGGTTTTTGTATTTGTTGCGGTTTTTGTATTTGTTGCGGTTTTTGTATTTGTTGTGGTTTTTGTATTTGTGGTTGTTCGTGTCCCCATTGTAACTGTCGTATTTCCTCTTGTAACTCCCTTACCCGTAATTCCCACGGTTGTAGCTCTCTTTCCGTATTACGACGATGATGTTGTTGTGGTTCTACGACACTACATGAATCTCCTTTGCACATACCACCTAACCACCCAGCTCCTTCTTGGTTACACGTCCGCTTCTCTTGTTCTGCTTTTTGCTTTTTCTTCTTCTGTGTTGAGGTGTACTGAACGTATCTCATGTGACCGTCATTACTCTTTTTTTTAAAGAAGAGTAGGCCGCCATCGTCTTTAAATATGACGCGTTTGACGCCATCGTTGCATACAACGGAGACGTGCGTGTTCGTTTTATTGCTCATAAGCATACATATGTACATGTACGAAAATAAAAAAACATTTTTTCTTGTAAAACCAAGTAGTTTAATGAAATCCTTGTTCGTCTCAAAAAGTTTGCTTACAAATTCACGTCGTTTTCGATTCACACCAAAGCGTTTCCACATCCACAGAGTAAACATAGAAGTTTTTAACACACCCAATTCAGAAACCATTCTTAACGCCATTTTTCTAACTTAACGCCAATTTTGAAACTTCGTCTTCTGCGCACGGACCTCACACAGCCGCCGCCGCTGCCCTTTCGGGTCACGAGCTGTCCATGTACAGACAGCCATAGTCCATCGGCAAACAACGGATTGTATTATTCAACAAGCGGCGGAGCCCCTTTCACCTCTTCCCCCCAGCGGAGCGACCGGGGGCGACCGGAGGGGAGCCCCCACAAAGGAGTCCGCGAGGAACCGAGCGGGTGGGCGACCGGAGGGGAGCCCACAGTGTAACATCAACCAGCAGACACACTAATGGGTGCACAAGCAAACACACGCACGTGAAGAAGAGTGATAGGCGAACGGAGGAAACATGTCTCACGCACGCACGCACTTTATCACGACACATGCCGCATCCTCACACACGCGTCGCGGCGGCTGCTGTCGAGATGATGATGATGCCCACCAACCACTCTCACTCATTGACACACACAAGATGCGGAACACTGTCGAATGTATCGGAGGACACAAGATGCGGAATACTGTCGAATGTATAGGAGGACACAAGAGGCCGAACACGGTAGAATGGCACACGCAGGATACTCATTGACACACGAAAACGGCGGAACACATGTCGACGACTCCTCTTCATAGTCAATCACTCAATCACTCACTCACTCAGATTAAAGGGACCGGCGCTTGCGTACACAGGCATGCCCAATCCTTGTGTATTGCTGGAGGTACGATCGCCGGGCATCATAAAAGGACCTCCTCGCCCCGAGACTGCATATTTTTCTTTTATTCTCCTCATCAATAAAAACGAGTGTAAACAACTTTGACAGACATCCATTTTGCTTAACCTCACGCTGTACCGTTGACAGATTAGCAACTTAAATATTGTTTTAATAAAATGGCCTCAAATAATAATGGACTCAAATACCGGATTCGGCACGCCCCTACACGAAATCCTTAATATTACACCAAAAACAATGGGGATGTCAAGCTGAGTTGAGACAAAACATACATCTCCTCTCTCTCTTTTTTATTATTAAAAAAAAGTGTAGCGCTTGTATCGGTTGTAGCACCTACAGCAAAAGGTTATATATGGAACGACAAGTTGAAACTATTGCTGAGAGCCGTACAAACGATACAAACGCTACAGGACACCGGATCGTGTCTTAGGGAGCGTCTACAAAAGACATCCGCAAGGTTTCAAGCAGGCGCTATGCTCTACAAAACATACATCTCCTCTCTCTCTTTTTTTTATTATTAAAAAAAAGTGTAGCGCTTGTATCGGTTGTAGCACCTACAGCAAAAGGTTATATATTGAACGACAAGTTGAAACTATTGCTGAGAGCCGTACAAACGATACAAACGCTACAGGACACCGGAACGTGGCCCGGCGTGGTAAATTTCTGTTGGCAACTGGTCATCCCGTCGGTACCCTTCCAGCACCGGACCAGCACTCGCTATTTCGAGGCTATATATCGCGAAAACGCATTCAGTAGGTGTTTTTTCATTGGAAACGCTTTTTGAATCGTTCCATTCTGGCCTGAACCAAGAAAGTTAGAGGGTCTCAAAGTAAGGAGCTTTCCATTGCTGCGCAGATTCGCAGTCGCAACGAATTGGAGGACCAAAGCGTTGAGGATATTTTATGTTTATTTCTTTATATCGAGGCCAAATTATATGGTAGGATGGACAAATGCTGGCGTGCACTCCCTAAGGACATCATTTTTTCCCACATCCTTCCAAAATGTGATATTGATACAAGGCTGGCATTTAAAATCCCTCCTTCGAAGATGTACTCGCAACGATACAAATCATCTGACTTCGTAGAGACCTTGCGACACAGATATGTGCCAGACCGGATACAACAAGTTATGGGTGTTCAGTATGTATTGATCCCAATGCACACAATTGCCGGTTGGTATGACAACAGCGATGCAGAAATCAGGCATGCAATGGTTAATTTAGGCATCTATTATGATTTTGCTGGGTACCGTCGGAACAAGATATACAAGGATTCCATTCAAATCACGGTGATCTGTATAGATTACAGAGATGCCAATAAATATCCCATATCAGATACAGTTGCTCAACTATGGATTAAGCCCCGTTGCCTCTGATGTCGAAACACATAATTGTATTCCCATTGTCTGTGAAGGTGTGCGTTCCCTTGACTTGAGCAATCATGAAGCCAGGTGCGATGAGGATCTCCTTCTCGTCCTCATAGTTAGCATCAGCCCCGACTGCCAATGCGCGCACCGTGTCATCTGAAATGACAATTTTGCAGATGGTTGCCTTGCCATTTGTAAGGTGCTTATTAGCCCATGCCTCGGCACCATCTACAGTTGCTGATACTGGCATCCACCTTGTGTTAGCATTGTGCGTGGGTACAGTCTGATTGGGCTTGACGGCGCGCCACACGACCATGCCCTTGGGCAAATGGGGGCAGCTCTGCAGGGTTGTCCAAATGGTGGCAACTTCCAAAGCAAAATCCATGTCGATTTCACCGTCCAACATTTCTTTCAACGTTTGGTTCATGCCCATGTTGCAGCCTTGCCAACACTTTAGCGCATCTCCCAACTTGTCTGGTTGAGATTTCAGATTATCCTCTCGCCATTTGACAGCATCCATATCTGAGCAGTGCATGGGTTGCAGGGACAGCCATGGGTTTTGCAGGACAGCCATGATGAGCGGTCTACCAACACAGGTATGAAAATTCATGCTTTCCTGTAATTGATGAGAGAGCACCCATTGAGTTTTCAAGTGGCTAAAGACTAAAAATATGTCATCCCTGCTCCAATCATACAGTCCCGCTCATCCCGTGTGCCACCATACCCATTCCAATCAATGCACTCAAAGGCAACTGTCTTTTGCAATCTGCACTGCAATGCCATTCCCAAGCACTCTCCCTCTCAAGTAAGCCATTGATTCCCCGTACGCACCTCTTGCAGCTGGACGAGAGCGCGAAGCAATCGCCCGTCGGTCGCGCGAAATGTCTGGGATCTGCGGCAGGCATCCCAGGCAGGCAAAACTTTGGTAAGGCATATCTTTGTCGAACCCATGCATTCTCTACCAGCCTTGTATCATGCCGTAGTTGTTGTAGCCCATGCCATCTATGTCAACCACATGCAACATCAAACCCTTCATGTATCCCAATGGCATATAAATCCAGCATTTATGAATGTTGTTGCCTAAGGCATAAGCAGCATCTCCTTCATTCATACATCATCAGAACCTCAAGGGACATCATCGATCTCATCGAGACTACTGTATAGCTTTCCGATCTCGAAATGTCATGACTCACCTAGGGTCACGAAGATGCGTTTGCCCTCGATTTTGACGAGAACGCGAATCTGCGCAGCAAGGGAAAGCTCCAACTTCGAGAGCCCCTAATTCCCTTGATTGTCGTCCAAATAGAATGTTTCAAAAAGCGTTTCCAATGAAAAAATACCTACTGAATGCGTTTCAGCGATCTACAGCCTCGAAATCGCAAGTCATAGTCCGGGGCAGGTGGTACGGAAAGACGGACCAGTGGCCATCAAACGCCAACATAAATGTACAAAAAGACAGTCCATGCCACGCCAGGCCACGCCCGGACCCGCGTGTACTGCTGCCACTCTGCACGGCTAGTCCCGTTGCCTCTCTCTTTGAACTTCTGTCTTATGAAAGATCGCTTGCCTACCACACTTCCCAGCGAGCTTTTTGGTGCGTTCAACATCATCAATTCACCCCTACACGCTTCTTCAAACTCCTGATATCATTGAGTTTCGAGTTTACAAAGAAGTTGACTTCTCCCCTTCTCCTTGTATGCATGTTTCTTTCGCGCTACTGGCTGCATACGAGTTATTGTGACTCAACTGGTCGCTCTTTTCATTCCGGGTGAGAAGCAGGTCGGATCTGGAGAAGCTTGAGTGTGAGGCATGTAAAATCTGGCGCACGCTTTTCGAAGAGCAACCTTCATGTGTTCTTACTTGACCTACATTTTCCGCTGTTTTCAGGTGCATAAAGGGACAAAATCGACTGATTGCCCGCTCTGTTCTCTTCTCCTCGCAGCGCTGAATCCTCTGAGGAGCCCCGTGGGTAAACTAAATGTGAGAGGGGGTTTGGGCTTGCTTGTCACACTTTTCAGCCCCCCCCCCTGCAACAACAAGAATGGCTAGGGGTGTCATGAATTTGTATGGTTGCCTTTGAATTTGCTTGGGTTGGCCTGTACAATATCTACAGATGTGCTCGACGGAACTGTTTTTTTTCCTGCAGCATGTCACACGCAGGGGAATTCAGATGCGGACTCACTGTCTGATCCCATGCATACTGTATTAAAGGGGTCCTGAAGGCCACGTGTCGGATCGGATCTGAATTGTTTACACTCGTATTTAATGGGCGCGCAGAACACACGTCGTGTGGGATCTGACCTGATTACACGCGCGCGTCGAGGAGCTAGACGGTATCAAGCAGGCTTCTGCTTGACACCCCTTTTGGTCACTCACTCACTCACTCATATTCAAAGGGAAATGAAGACCATGAAGAATTAAATCAATGGTTTATCACTGTAACACATGGGCTTCTCTGTAACGCATGGGCTTCTTTGTAAATCATAGGACTTTCACTGGAACGCGCGGGAGGGGAACGCGAAGTGACAAATCAAACGGTGGAACGATGTCGGTACTCTTGGGGGATCAATCATACATGACGGAAACACACGGTAAAGTAGTCGCAATGGTGATCACATGACAAGCAGGACTCTGCTATTAATCGCTCTAGTTTATATAGGGGAATCGCGTGACCCACGGAGTGGGGCAGGGGAATTCAGTTGAGGACTCGTGTGAAGCTTCGAGGCGCGCGAAAACACATTGGATTACGCCTTGATGGATAGGGATGCTGATCGAGAGTTGGGACGCGCGTCATCATGCGGATTTAGTCGACGACAAGGGTTTCGTGTGCGCCTCAAACAAACGAGTGTAAGAAACGCAAAATCCGTACAGATTACAGCAAAAATACGTACAGATTACAGCAAACTACGTACAGATTACGTGTGTCATGAATGTACGGACGGGGGGATGCGACAGCCGCCATGGTATGTGTGTGGGCGAATGGCTGATAGGTACGCATGGACGGGGGGATGCGAAAGCCGTCGTGTGTCATGTAAGGATGCGGGGGGGGGGGGGGCGGTGTGCGCTGCTGACACACGTGCCGCTCGACATCCATTTAGTGTTTTGAGATGGGGGGACAGATCTAGGGAGGTGTTACAGGATGATGAGTGACGGAATCATATCCACTGGCTGACCAAGACTTCTTCAGACGATCACCGCGACATGGCATGACAGAGATTGAGTGTTGGTTGGGTTATTTATTTGTTTGTAAAAGCTTCTCTACGATTTTGAAGGTTTAAGGGAGCATAAATGCTAGTGACCCATATTACAATTGTAAACACAAACAACTGAACAAAAAAGACTGGATAGATCGCACACAATGAACTCGTCGAGGAAGGTGACGAAGTTCGTCACGCCAACAAACCAAAATGGAGACAAGGGGATTTCAACGTTGTCAAAGAAGCGATATTTCGAGATGGAAGAGAGAGTGAAGATGATACTGGGGGGTAAATTACAGGAAGAGGCGGGCATGGTCATGAAGGCGATGCGTGAGATCATGAAGTTCGACCCGAATGTATCAAGGTACAGTGAGGAGGTCAGGGAGGTGCTTGAGGAGAACTCAAGGAAGTGGAGGCAGAGGAATAAGGACGAGAAAAATGCGGTGAGATTAAATTATGGTTTAGAAGTTTTATAGAGAGTTCAAGTAAGATTTTTCATGCCTCACTATCAAGCTTCTCCACATCCGTCTCTAAAAGAGACGGAGATGTCTCAAGCAGACACTTTATGATGATGAAATGTTTCAAGCAGACGCCTGCTCGAGAAAAACGATTGGTCCACTCTCATCAAGGACCGCGGCATCTGTCGAGTCGAGTCACAGAGTCACATGGCGACATCTCGCATCACGGCGGAAACTGTCGAGTCACAGAGTCACATGGCGACCTCTCGTATCAAGGCGGAAACTGTCGAGTCGAGTCACATCACATCACATGGCGAGGGGGCTTAGGCCACTCACTACGTTTACACTCGTTTTTAGAGGAACGGCTCATCAAGGACGGCGGAACCTGTGTAAGAGTCACAGAGTCACATGGCGACATCTCGCATCACGGCGGAAACTGTCGTGCTCTCGCATCACGGCGGAAACTGTCGAGTCGAGGCGAGTCACATCACATGGCGACCGACCTCTCGCATCACGGCGGAAACTGTCGAGTCACATCACAGAGCGACCTCCATCATCTCATCAAGGACGGCGGCACCTGCGGCTTCTCCACGTGCCACACGGCGGAACCTGCGGCTTCCCTAAACCCGAAACCCGGCTTTCGTCGTTTATAAAACTCGATGCATAATGGAAATGAAAGAGATTTGCGCAGTCAATCAATCGCTAGATTCCAGGATAATCAATCAATCGTACGCTTGCTGTCTGTCTGTCTGTCGCCATAAGCCAAACAGGTGACCATTTGAGTTCAAGATGTCGCATGCATTGGGATGGATGCTAGCAAGTTTCCATGATAGGCGCAGGGAACTAAACAAAATGCGTCTCCCTCCCCACCATGCAGGGAAATGCCGAGTGCGAATTGCGATGTTTGTAAAGGTCGGAGGAATTTCGGCTTTGATGGCCGATGCAAGAATTGTGGAAAGAAAATCGTCGGGGAGACAATCAGGACCAACAGGAATGATGATGATCATGTCACCAACAGGAATGAGCCTACAGTGAAGGGGATCCCCTAGATTAGCTAAGCTAGACTATGCAGAGCTACCAAAGCTGCTGCGAATGCAGGCATATGGTGATCAAGTGCGGCATCGAAGCTCATATGTAGGGACAGTTGATGATTACATTGTACTTTTTTTAAGGATTATGAAAAGTTGACCAAGTCAACCATATTTTGTAACCGATATTGTCAATACAGAGACGGTGTGTCTTCTGACTCTGTGTCTTCAGGATAGGAACCCACCCCCCACTACCACTCCTACTCCCACTCCCAGAGCGACCTCTCGCATCACATGACGGTTGAACATGTGTCGAGTCACATCACATCACATCACATGGCGACCGACCTATCGCATCAGGAGGCGGAACCTGTGTCGAGTCGAGGCACAGAGTCACATGGCGACCTATCGCATCACATGACGGCGGAACCTGTGTCGAGTCGAGTCACATCACATCACATCACATGGCGACCGACCTATCGCATTACATGACGGCGGAAACTGTAGAGTCGAGGCAAAGATAACAAACAACACTTGGATGAGAACCGTCTCACATTAACAAGCGGCGGAGCCCCTTTCACCTCCCCACAGCGGAGCGACTGGGGGCGACCGGAGGGGAGCCCCCACGAAGGGTCCGCGAGGAACCGAGTGGGTGGGCGACCGGAGGGGAGCCCACAGTTCACATCAAGCTTTCAAGCTTGGAAGAAGAGGACACAAGCAAACGGCGGAAAACTGTCGAATGTATCGGAGATGCGGAACACTGTCGAATGTATCGGAGGACACAAGATGCAGAACACTGTCGAATGTATCGGAGGACACACGCTAGCTTGCGAATATATCTACTTAAGAAACAATCATCAGAATTTATAAACAATGATTGACAAGTCTCTACTACTTATCTGCATCGCTACCTTCGCTCTTATTTACATAGGTCGACTGAAGACTGAGCGCGATCGAAAGAAGGCAGATGCTGCTAGAGTGAATAGCCTGGAGACTGAGATTGAGACTGAGCGCGATCGAAAGAAGGCAGATGCTGCTAGAGTGAATAGCCTGGAGACTGAGATTGAGACTGAGCGCGCTCGACAGAAGGCAGATGCTGCTCGAGTGAATAGATTGGAGATTGAGCTTGAGAATGCTCTAATGAAGAGTGAGCTTGCGACTGAGCGCGCAGAAGCGCTTGAGAAGCAACTGAGGTACGAGCTGTCAAGCATGACTATCGAGCAATGGAATTCCCTGAACGATCATGACAGGCGTCTCAATGAGGATCTTTGCAAACAATACGGAATCCCCTTCCCCAACATGCAGGAGTCGTCCGACCCAGATTCAACCGAACAGGATGGCGAACGAACCCTATGCTAATTTACGTCAGGCGATGTGATGAGGAGATTGGATGCTTGTGCATGACATCATAATCTCTCTCAGACCGATGATGATGGTCCTGTTTTGTTACAATTGTTGCACATGAAAAGTAAACTATATCTATTCAAACACTGTTTGTACGGGGGAGAATTCTGGTTTGTTAGCGCGCATTGAATGAGTCGATTAATTGAAGCCGCAATGTGTCGCGTTTTTCGCAACCTCATTCACGATGGTCCGGTCCTCCAAAGAATCCGCACATAGTCTCGAGCAGGCTTCTGCTTGACACACTGTGGGGAATCATTGATTGATGATTCTTATTTTTTTGTTGAAATATTTGTTGTTCCAAATGTCATAGTAGTTATGAACTCATGGCGAGGCTGACCAATAATTCAAAAAACGCCATGAGCTGCACGGGTATCTGGATGCCCATAAGGACCAGCTTGCTGACCAAGGAGTTTTGCATCAGGTGGAGAATCGATGCTGAGTCGCGCAAGGTATGCTCTGTGCTCTACGCGGTGCCCTAGCTCCCCATTAAGAAATCCATCAGGGTTGTCAAGTCAAGCGGAATCATGTGGAGTCAGATGGACAATGAGAAGGAGGCGAAAGAGTTCAGCCGTTTGCGTTTGGAGTCAGATGGACAACGAGGAGGAGGCGACAGCTTTCCGCAGTTGACATGTGGAGTCAGATGGACAACGAGGAGAAATGTTTAAATGTTCAAAATGTTAAGATCTGCGTGTCTCTTCTTGTGTATCAAATGAATCCAATCCTCTGCCCACGCCCGGAACAAGACACGAACAAAAAAAGGGACCTGCGGAACCGGAGAGATGTTGCATTCGCAGTAGGTGCACTTGCACTTGCTCATGTTGCTTTTCCTATAGGTGTATCCAGTGCTCTCTCTATCTTTATATTTAAATAATGTTCAAATCATGGCACGGGACCTCAAGGCGTGCTGGATCTTGACTTCACGGCGGTTCCTGTCGAGACATAAGGCGACCAATCGCATCACGGTGAATCATGTTGAGTCACACGGAGACCACTTGCATCAAGGCGGATCCTGACGGTCACACACACGGGACCACTCGCATCAATGCGGATCTTGTAGGTCACACACACGGCGACCACTCTCGCTTTCGCATGCGTCCATTCATTCTCACACATACAGGACATTTGAGAATGGCTTTCGCAGAATCCTGATAGACCGCACACACCCGAAGATGAGGAACCGGAAGAAACAAACAAAAAAATAACTTGTACAGTATCTAAAAAAATGAAATCACGTCTCGTACGCGAGCAAGTTCGTGAGCGCTGGCGACAACGTGGATCAGTCCCAGCACCGCTTCCTCAAGGACCCCGGGCTCGCCCGCGCCTTCGGGAATGACGATGCCCTCAAGATGGAGTTCGTGCGCTGCTCCTGATACCGATCCCGAGACCTCCTTCTTCACCTTGAAAAACGCCGCCGCCTTGTTTCGATCATGCGACTTTTACGATCACAAGCCCCGGACCTTCAAAGTCACCCTTCAGAACTTGCTGGGTGTCGTGTGCCACGAGCAGAAGAAGATCAAGGGTGTCAACTGCACCAACGTGTTTATGGGTTTCCGCCTCAGGTGGAACGATGAAGAACAATAATTAATTAAGAACATGAGGAGGCGGGGCGGCAGCTTGCGCAAGCTGCTTGGGTCCGTCTCAGGGTCAAAAAGGGTGTGAGTGAGTCTTCCTCATCCGGTAGGAAAGTAGGCTAGGTATTGCCCGTTTGGGCAAAGTCCCCTATATATACTATATATAATATTACTACTTTATCTAAAGAGGTATTACTAACCCTACTTCCCTACCTTTTGCTTTCAAAAAGGATGTGAGTGAGTCTTCCTCATCCGGTAGGAAAGTAGGCGAGGTATTGCCAGTTTGGGCAAAGTCCCCTATATATACTATATATACTATTACTACTTTATCTAAAGAGGTATTACTAACCCTACTTCCCTACCTTTTGCTTTCAAAATGGATGTGAGTGACTCTTCCTCATCCGGTAGGAAAGTAGGCGAGGTATTGCCAGTTTGGGCAAAGTCCCCTATATATACTATATATACTATTACTACTTTATCTAAAGAGGTATTACTAACCCTACTTCCCTACCTTTTGCTTTCAAAAAGGATGTGAGTGAGTCTTCCTCATCCGGTAGGAAAGTAGGCGAGGTATTGCCAGTTTGGGCAAAGTCCCCTATATATACTATATATACTATTCCTACTTTATCTAAAGAGGTATTACTAACCCTACTTCCCTACCTTTTGCTTTCAAAAAGGATGTGAGTGAGTCTTCCTCATCCGGTAGGAAAGTAGGCGAGGTATTGCCAGTTTGGGCAAAGTCCCCTATATATACTATATATACTATTACTACTTTATCTAAAGAGGTATTACTAACCCTACTTCCCTACCTTTTGCTTTCAAAAAGGATGTGAGTGAGTCTTCCTCATCCGGTAGGAAAGTAGGCGAGGTATTGCCAGTTTGGGCAAAGTCCCCTATATATACTATATATACTATTACTACTTTATCTAAAGAGGTATTACTAACCCTACTTCCCTACCTTTTGCTTTCAAAAAGGATGTGAGTGAGTCTTCCTCATCCGGTAGGAAAGTAGGCGAGGT
Organism: Chlamydomonas sp. ICE-L; assembly: GCA_013435795.1. Lineage (NCBI taxonomy): Eukaryota > Viridiplantae > Chlorophyta > Chlorophyceae > Chlamydomonadales > Chlamydomonadaceae > Chlamydomonas > Chlamydomonas sp. ICE-L. The sequence continues at coordinate 811,642 of JACBWV010000084.1, forward strand.
ATTGCCAGTTTGGGCAAAGTCCCCTATATATACTATATATACTATTACTACTTTATCTAAAGAGGTATTACTAACCCTACTTCCCTACCTTTTGCTTTCAAAATGGATGTGAGTGAGTCTTCCTCATCCGGTAGGAAAGTAGGCGAGGTACTGCCAGTTTGGGCAAAGTCCCCTATATATACTATATATACTATTACTACTTTATCTAAAGAGGTATTACTAACCCTACTTCCCTACCTTTTGCTTTCAAAAAGGATGTGAGTGAGTCTTCCTCATCCGGTAGTAGTGGCAGTCGTTGAGGCACTTGGGTATTTTGTGAGTATTCAAGGGATGGCCATTCGCCCCGGGGATTTGTGAAAAAAACGACTTAAGACTAACCACGAGTGTAACCAGGTCAGATCCTATGACACGTGTTTCTTCGAGTCCGCAGCTGAATTCCCCTGCCTCCCTCCGGGTGTCCCGCTCAGCTCTGATGCCACATGCCATCAGGATTTAGGCTGGATTTCTTCTTGGGTTGTCGCAGTCGGGTCGTAAGGCTCAACTTGGGCACTTGCCACACTACGTTTCCTTCAGGTGGAAAATAGTATATGGTGTGTAAAAATGGCTTTATTACAGCTAAGCGAAATCAAGAACTATTTGAAGAACATAGCAAGTGGCGACGCATCACAAGAGCACACGCTTGATGGACTTATCTACAGCAACATGGGTATTGGAATCAGGTGCGTGGAAGATGCACTGGTGAGGGCATACAAAGAGTCGGAACAAAAGGGGATCCTGGTTCAACAATCAGATGCATGGTGGGGGATGACCGATTCCATGAAAGCTCTCGAAAACTTGCTAGACCGAACTGATGCAAAGGAGCTGAATACACCCTGTCACAAATGTGACGATAGCTCACATCCGTACTACACACCATGGCAGTACATGTGTGTTTTGAAAAAGACGTTCCTGGTCGGGGAGTGGGCTTCAAGTTTTGCCATTAAACTGGCAGAGTGTGGTGCAGTGACAGATATCCCTAATTGGTGGAGTACTGACATGAAAAGGGTTGCGCATACCTGTCAGGAACCAGGTACACAAGAATAACAAACCCTGCGAGGAGAAGAGAACAGACCGAGCAATCAGTTGATTTTGTCGCGCGAGGGGGATGCGTATGTAAGGGCTTACCGTTCTGCTGCCGGGATCACTCCAAGAAACACTTTGACTCGATCGTGTACTGCTCAGTCTGTCAAGTAAACGAAGGCATTCACGTGTGTGACAACGACTGCGGATACACCACGTGCAGAAACTGCGAATTCGACGAGTATCACGATTGCGATGAATCGACATGTTCCGATGACTCGACACGATGACTCGACTCAATGCGGACCTGTGTCAGGAATTCGAGGACGTGTGTCATGAATTATGGACGGGGGGATGCGAAAGCCGTCGTGTGTCATGTAAGGATGCGGGGGGGTGGCGGTCTATTTTGTGAGTGTGTGTGGGTGTTCCATCATTACAGTTGTTCTCAAATAAAGTGGGACACCTTATAATCATCCAGACTGCAGATCGTTGCTTTTGGGCAACGTTGGGGGGTGCAGAAGGTTAAAGAGGTTATCGAAGATATTCCGAGTAGCCTCTTTGGTAAACCGTTCAACCGTCTGTGTCCCCATATCAGTATCAGGGGGTGGGGGTGGGGTTGTCGGGGAACTTCTCGGCGCGTCTCGGCGAAACGCGAGAGGACGCTCTCTCCCAAAGACTTGGTGAAGTGTAAGCATCAGGATGTTCCTGGAAGCGTTCACATCGCGGTCCCAAGTCTTCCCGCAGTGAAGCATACCACCGCTCTGTTGGCGTGGCGCTCCGCTTTGACTGCTTTTGCAGTGGAGAATCTTATGAATCCGCTTGCGTCCTTCTGTACATTCCCAACCTGTACCGTCTTGCTTATTACGATGAGTGAGTGCCACCATGTTGCAAAGGTGGTTCTCACAGCAGCTGCATCGTTGAGATGTTCTGAACTCATCGATGTCCTCCATGATGACGTTTTCTCGGCTACGAAGCTCGAAACGAATAGCTTGGAGAGGGCCACAAGTCCGCCTAGAGATTGGCGTCGCCCCCAGACCTTTCCAATCACCGAACCCGACGAGTACCTTAGCGCTCTTCTCTCTCGGAGCTACGAAGTCAGCAATCTCAACAATAAGTTTCTGTTTCTTGCAGTACCTTCGAAAGCGGAGGTTTCGGTACCCCCTGGAAGCACGATGGGCAAGAAGGATTGGGGCGGCACCCATGTAGAATCCAGCGTACGCACCAATCTGTTCAGAACTCGAAGAGTCTCTATCCGGAATGATACCACCGACGATATCAGCCGTCTCGAGGTTCCAAACGTCAGTTTGACGCTGAGACTTGAGGATCAGACCCTTGCGATAATATTGCGCCGAGCTGTACGATCTGGTACCTCCGTTGAGTCCTGTTACAGTCACGATATCAGTAACACCCGGGTCTACCGCAGCCACGACCACATTGTCAAGGAAGGATACAATGCCACCCTCGTCTGTTGTCACGTACTCATGCGCCCGCGTAGAGAACGCGTCTGCAGGCATCGAACATGTCAGACACGTAGGCTTATTCATCAAGATGCTGACTGCAAAGCCGTCTGTCACAATGCGGTAACCGAACTTCCGAGAAACTGTCTCCACTTTCTTGAGGTTTGCGAAGCGCTCCCATATTCCTTGATGGTTTTTGGAAGCAACGTCTGCCTTGCATGAATCAAAGTGGCACTCGTTGACCATATAGAAAAAGGCCATTTTCGAAATCGGAATGTGCGACAGAGTGAATCCAGATTTGTAAGGCAACAACGAGAATGTGCGATGTTTTTCGTTTTTAGTTGTTCGTTTTTCTTCGATGGTCTCCGACAATATCTTGTGGTACAGAGGCAGGGTCATGTGAGCCCGAGACGCAAAAGTGTTTCCGGATGGTAAAGGTAGAACCCCCCTGAGACAGAATGCCACTTCGCGTGCAAAGAAGCGTTTCGCGTTATCTGCGTCCACCCTAAGGTTCTTCGAGGAGAGCCAAGCTTCGCTCAACTTTTCAAGCCTCTCTTGAAGTTGAGTCAACCTAACACGCAAAGGGGATCCTTCTGGTTCCTTCCTACCGACCCTCTTCTTCGCAAGAGCAACTGCACTTTTTGCCGATCGAAGTCTAGATGTTGGAAGCTTGGTTGGCAGCTTTGTTGTATGAGGGCTCATCTTGAAGATGACGTCGATATTCTTTGTAGGGCACTTGATCAATGCAGCCACGATGTCCGACCGCAGGCGCTTTGCAATCTGTGGGTACTTCCACTTCAAGTAAGTCGTTATGCGTCGCTCAAGGTTGGTCCAAAGATGGTTAGAGGCCATTGTGGCCATGAGAATAGACAGGTCTGCAATGATCTGGTTCTTCACGTTCCCCCGAATGTCAACTTTGGATTGCCCCGGCTCTCTTAACAAGTCGAACAGAAGCCGACTACTCTCGAAGTCTTCGCCAAGAGTCGACCCCTTACATTTGTTGGTACTGACTGCAATAAGGCACCGGTAGAAGAAGTTGCGATTTACAGGAGGGACAGCGATACCATTCTCAAAAAGACGAGCAATGTGGAAATTTGCGAAAATATAACCCTCTCCAAGCAACTTGTTCATGTCCAGTACCAGTGTGTCTATCTTGTTACGAAGCCAATCATGGGGAATAAAGGTACTCAATTTCATCTTGACCACACAAATCGCTCGCCCAGGTGCACGCTCCTCGTCTTCCTCCCCTTCATAATCGACAAGTTCTGCAACGTCATCATGTTGGTCAGCCTCCTGTACCAACGATGATGACTCGCCGATCCCATTATCCATCACAAATTGTACCCCGAAAACGTTTTGATGTAATCTGGATCTGCAGAGAGGCTCTCTCGAACATTCCTAACCCAATCTCTCGTATTAATCATATATTTTGACAAGTCTTTATACCTCCACATTTCTAGAACACAACATATTTGCATTAAGTAATCGAAATTACAGGTTGACGTCAATGGACATGATGCCCTGTAGTCTCTCTTCATGCTTCCAAATATTTGTTCAATCGCATTAGCTCTGGGACAATAAGGAGGGGTGTACAAAAGCTTCCACCCTTTGCATTCGGATATATCCTTTATTTCTGAAGAATGGTGAAACCGAATATTATCCATGACGATCGTGGTTTTCTTTGGGATGACCAAAGTTTTAAAGAATTTAATGAAATCTTCTTTTTTACAATTGTGCTCCAATAATCTATTATTCCCTGAGATGAAATAGCGAGTAATAAAGTGAACTTCACACGACGGAGGTTACTCATTGTCTTCGTAGTTAATCTAGAACCGATCTTGCTGTATCCATATTTGCTGTGTTCTCCAGCGTAAAATCCTGCTTCGTCGATACAAACAACGTTAGAGCTTTCTCTGTACTTGTCACAAAACATTTCTACATTTTCTTTTGAATGTCCGTAGAGAACTGTGGGAAACGCCTTCTTCCTAGAAAATCCACATTGTTTTATGTGTCCCGATGCAGTACTGATCGATAATCTCACATTACAACTCTTGCAAATTATACCGACCAAATCCTTGCATGTTATGAAGGGGTTCTCTGCAATATTATTGGATATCGTGGAACGTAAAAGCATGGACAATTCTTTCCTTTTTCGTTTTAAACGCTTACTTTTACCCACCTGATCAGCATTGACCCATCTATGTAGTGAGCTCTTGGACACGTTGTATATATTACAAACCTTCCTGAGACTCCTCAAAAAATATTTGTAGTGAACCACGGACCTGTACCTGGTTTCAGGGGATATCATTCAAATTATACTGAGTGTCCCAAAATTATTTGAGAACAACTGTATGCACCTGAGTGTGTGTGGGTCGGGTCTGTCTGTCTGATTAGAGTGTGGGTGTTCCTTCATCATGCACCTGAGTGTGTGCGGGTCGGGTCTGAGAAGCGATTGAGCTTGTGTATAAGGGAGTGGAATAATTTATTGTAAAAGAAACGAATAATACCTCGCACATTAATAATGTCATCGAGCAAGGAGACTAGGTTCTTCACGCCAAAAAACCAAAATGGAGACAAGGGGATATCAACGTTGTCAAAGAAACGATACTTCGACCTGGAAGAGAGAGTGAATAGCATACTGGGGGATAGATGCGAGGCAGAGGCGGGTATGGTCATGAAGGCGATGCGTGAGATCATGAAGTTTGACCCGAATGTCTCAAGGTACAGCGAGGAGGTCAGGGAAGCGCTTGGGGAGAGCTTCAGAAAGTGGATGCAACGGAATAAAGAGGAGAAGAATGCGGCAATACAACAGGTTTTAGTATGAAACGCAACACACATTCATGGATGCACAGTTTTACGCGAGAAGAAAAAAACAATCATCTTAGGGCCAGAGAGATCAGGAACGCCATCGCTCACCCCTTTTACGTGGACCTGGATTTCGTGAACTGCCACCCTTCGTTGCTGTCTCAGAAGTGCCACCGCGTCAGTATCCCATGCCCCCTGTTGCAGCATTACTGCGACCACCGAGCACTACACAGGATTTGGTTGAGGGGGGCTTAGGCCACTCAATACGTTTACACTCGTTTTTAGAGGAACGGCGACCTCTTGCATTACATCATGGCGGCACCTGTCGTGTCGAGTCACAGAGCGACCTCTCGCATCACATGACGGCGGAAACTGTGTCGAGTCGAGTCACAGAGCGACCGACCTCTCGCATCACATGACGGCGGAAACTGTCGAGTCGAGTCACAGACCTCTCGCATCACATTACGGCGGAAACTGTCGAGTCGAGTCACAGAGCGACCGACATCTCGCATCATGACGGCACCTGTCGTGTCGAGTCACAGACCTCTCGCATCACATTACGGCGGAAACTGTCGAGTCGAGTCACAGAGCGACCGACATCTCGCATCATGACAGCACCTGTCGTGTCGAGTCACAGACCTCTCGCATCACATGACGGCGGAAACTGTGTCGAGTCGAGTCACATCACATGGCGACCTCTCACATCAGGCGGCGGCACATGGCGGAAACTGTCGAGTCGAGTCACATCACATCACATGGCGACCGACCTCTCGCATTACATGACGGCGGAAACTGTCGAGTCGAAAACTGTCGCATCCACACTGTCCGTCCATTCATGACACACGGATGCGGTGGCGGGTTAAGTGTAAACAACCATTCTTCATTGTAAACAACCATCAGCACAGCACACTTCACAAACGAATAATCCAAGACATATCGTCGCTGTCCGGACTCACTGCGTTGGTTTACCTGGACATATCGAACACCTACGTGACCGACATATCGCCACTGTACTTCGTTGACGCACATGAACATGTCGCACACACGTGTGGCCGACATATCACCGCTGTCCGGTCTCACTTCGTTGATTCACCTAGATATTTCGCACCTCACGTACGTGGACGAACACCCATTATCAGCGATTTCCGGACTCAATGCGTTGGTTCACCTCAACATTTCGCATATCGGAAACAAACTAGAAGACATATCAAAGCTGTCCGGACTCACTCATCTGAACATGGCGTACACACGGGTGGGCGAACACAATAGCCTCAAAAGACAGGGGTATATCTCTAAACCCTGGCTATACACCGTAAGGTGGGCCGTACACGAAGTGGTTTCAGTTTAGTATTCCGTTGACTGTGTATCACCGCTTCTGTACTCTGCTACATGGGTCCAGAATAGGCATCCTGCATCATGCCACTGGTGCTTGCAAACATGGGCTTAGATCAAGCCTGGATATCCTGCTTGAAGCAGGTAGGTGTGAAGGTCGTAGTTGGGGGTGATGCCGATGCGCATGATTGTGGTGCCAAGTGCGCCCTTCACGACCCCCAGCAGACGGCCATGCTTGTCGACCACTGGTCCGCCTGAAAACCCGTCATCTGCGTGTGCAGTGATGGCCACTGAACCAGGCATGGTGCTGGATAGTGAGCCCTTGGAGCAACTGGGCTTGTTCTCTGTGCCTGTGTACCCCAGTGCGTACACTGACGCCATGATTTCAAGATCAGTGGACCAAAGGCTCGTGGCAGAGCGGGAACCCTTCAACAGAATGAGGTCAGGCACATTGCCTGGAGGTGAGGGGGCCACGACCTCCAAATCCTCCTCAAAGCCGTCGGTTGGGTACCTTGCCTTAAAGGCCACAGCCGGTGATGTACTGCCTAGGGGCTTGCCGCAGAACCCCTGCATGTGTCCTGCTGCCACGATGACTTCCCCATGCATGAAGCCGCTGAACTGACCAACTAGGCTTCCGTCCTGACTGAATCCAAGCAGCTTCACTACCAATGGTGACACCTTGGCATACACTGCCTGGTCGAGCATCTCCACTGCAGCACCGACGTCCACCGGGTCAACACCATCATCCAAGTTTATCCGCAACCTGGCCATGTTACAGTCAGACCGGTCAATAATTTTACAGTATATTGAATCAATTACAATTCTCTATGTACAACTTGGACAGACGGTCGATTGTTGTACACATGTACACATTGCTGCAAAGTTTGAGGAGAGTGGCTATACTTGCGAATGTAAGCCACATGACTTGATGAGATGAGAGAGGTCGCCCTGTGAGTGGCTCGACTCGACGGGTGTCGCCTCCGTCCTTGATGAGATGAGAGAGGTCGCCCTGTGAGTGGCTCGACTCGACGGGTGCCGCTTCCGTCCTTGATGAGTGTGTGACTGACTCGACAGTGCATAGTTTCTGTTCCTGCTTGACCCTAACCTGTTCCAACCTCAGGAACAACAGACCGCACACACATGACACGGTGGCTTGCGCAGACTCCCATCTGTCTCCACACGACACACCGCACTAAGGCTTGCGGAGGCGGCTGTCGAAAAACGAGTGTGTGAGACATTCTCCGGAAGAATTCTGCAGTTCTTATTTTTTGTAATAATTCTTGTTCCCAAGATGGAGAGCCTTTTCAGAGGTGTTCATGTGAACACGTTTAAAATAGGGATTGATTGATTGATTGATTGATTGAGGATTCTTATTTTTTTGTTGAAATAGTTGTTGTTCCAGAGATGGAGAGTCTTTTCAGAGGTGTTCATGTGAGCAGGGTTTTCACAAGTTTAGGTAAAAGGTTAGGTAAAACCAATAGTTTTGTAATGTATCTAAACTAGGAAAACATGCTATTGTGAAAAAAAAATGAAATAGTAACAAAAAGGGTTATTACTATTTCAAGACAAGACAAGACAAGACAAGACAATGAAAGTCACATGGCAGACAATGAAAGCCACATGGCAGACAATGAAAGTCAAATGGCAGACAACGGAAGCCACGCGGCAACGAGACAATGAAAGCCACATGACAGATTGGGTTGACGCTCAAGACCTTGTCAACTGGATAAACCGATACACAATGTGGGGCAATAATCTGCATGAGATGAAGATCTTGACCCGTGCATTCTACGCCAACATTCTCGACAAACCGCAGGAATTTGGGTGGGTAACAAAAATGGTCGCAGAGTTATTGGATGCGGTTGACGGCCATGACACGATGAACGGGCTGACAACATGACCAGGGCTTTGGTCTTTCAGGAATCGAACGGAGCTCTGTCTGCATTGCCATACGATATCCGAGAGAAGATCTACTCGTATCTGTAAAGTGGGAGGTTGAACGGATGTAGGAACGGAGAAAAACAACAAAAAAAACAAAAAAAGAAGAAAAACTTCTTTTATAGTGCTCATTCGGTCACCAATATTTTTTTCCACAGGGACAAATTATCGTTCACACAAACTATCTTGTTATATACATTTGTATAAGGCTACATATGTTTTCCTAGTTTAGATACATTACAAACTACACCGGATTTGCTGAACTCAAAGTAACCGCAATTCGATTGCTTTTTTATTTGTGAGGTCTTAAAGTGAGTGCTTTTTGATTTTGATTGTACACTGGTAGATGGAAACATTCGATTGTCGGTTCACACAGATCCAGAGTACAACGAGACAATGAAGAAGTGCTGTCTACACCCCGTATTAGGGGGGGCACGCGGCTGCCTGGTTGGACGTGCATCTGCATCCTCATGACAAACGGATGCGGCGGCGGCGGAACCTGTGTCGAGTCACAAAGCAACTTTGGCATGACGGCGGAACCTGTGTCGAGTCGAGTCACATCACATCACATGGCGACCGACCTCTCGCATTACATCACGGCGGAAACTGTAGAGTCGAGTAGAGGCAAAGATAACAAACAACACTTGGATGAGAACCGTCTCACATTAACATATAACAAGCGGCGGAGCACCTTTCACCTCCCCACAGCGGAGCGACTGGGGGCGACCGGAGGGGAGCCCACACAAAGGGTCCGCGAGGAACCGAGCGGGTGGGCGACCGGAAGGGAGCCCAAAGTTCACATCAAGCTTGGAAGAAGCGAGATCGTCAGCGGTAGATGCACGAATGTGATCTCAGCCATCCTGTGGGTGCTGAAGCAGGAGGAGGAGAAGAAGAAGCAGCAGCCGCCGGGGAAGTAGATGTGTTGGCACCAGCTGAAGTAGCAGGAGAACGAGCAATAATCATGACTAACAAACCACATCGTGCGTTCACTTGATTTAATTTCCCGTTCTGTTTGTAATGGGTTTGGATGACGCATGGCGCGTGATTATGGACAATTGCCTCGGTCCCTTGACCGCGTTGGAGTTGTACACCTTGTCGTTGACCTCAAACGAGATGAGAGAATACTACATGCGCAACGTGTTCACGTCCTGCGTGTTTGACGTGGTTGAGATTGCTCGTCGGAGCGCTTACATATCCGTCTGTGTGTCGTGTGGAAAGAGAGAGAGCGCGCGCGCGCGAGAGAGAGAGGGAGGGAGGGAGGGAGAGATATTCGCGTGTGTATGTCTAGGAGGGCTGAGCGTGACAAGCAAGCCACACCCCCTCTCACCTTCAGTTAACCCACAGCAAGCTGAGTTGTAGACAATAATATGAGACAACGGCTGACGAGGAGAAAAAGTTAGTAAAAGAGTCTTCTGAGTTGTTTACAACACTTCATTCGAGGACGTGTGTCATGAATGTACGGACGGGGGGATGCGACAGCCGCCATGGTATGTGTGTGAGCGAATATTATGGACGGGGGGATGCGAAAGCCGTCGTGTGTCATGTAAGGATGCGGGGGGGGGGGGGGCGGTGTGCGCTGCTGACACACGTGCCTCTCGACATCCATTTAGGGTTTTGAGATGGGGGGACGGATCTAGGGAGGTGGGGCTTAAGCAGACATCAGAAGCTAGACACATAGGCCTCCTCCTCTCTCTCTTTTTTATAAATGAAAAAATGTGTAGCGGTTGTAGCGCCTCCAGCAATGGGTGGTCTCCCTTTGCAGGGCCCTACTCTGGAAATGCCTTCAAGGTTACTTTGCGGTTCCTGTAATTGATCTCTGAAACTATCCCGTACTCCATCAAGTAATCTTGTCCTAAGAGGCAAACATGCTCGCATCTCTCCTTAGGACACAATCCTACTTGCATAATCCTCCCATTGAGCCGCACAGTGTAAAAACTGACTCTGGTGGGGTGATTGGGATCCACCACTCCGACATCCTCAAAGCCGAGTGCCTCCAACACCTCCTTTGTTAGGTATGTGAGCGCTGATCCCGTGTCGTACATCATGACAATGCGTAGCTGCTTTGGTGGGTGAGGGTCCGCCACTTTCTTAATCACCATGAACTCTTCGGCGACCATTGGCAGCACAACGCGGTTAAGTGTGCCGTGTATGATGCCCGATACCGTGTCAGGGAAACCACCAGTATGCTCCTCCAAGTACTCAAACCCGAGTTTGCCCGCCACTGCACGCACCACAGTGGGATCATGGAAGACGCTGCACATCATGTCGTCAATCGCAGCTTGATACGGGTCACGGTTGACGGTGAGCTTGCCCGGCACCTCAAAATCGTTATAGATTTCCATGATGTCGGCTTCTCTTGATACCTCCAATAGATGAATGGTGAGGGCATCCAAACGCGACAGAATCACATCATTGTCAGGTGTTGGGAAGCGTAACTGCATCAGCCTGCGGTATGCCACCTGCACCGTAGACGCTTGTAGATCTGACACCACCTATTCTGACAACACGTCTGTCAACTCCTGAATGGCTTGCAAAGCTGCATTTCATCATCGTCCATCTGATTGATGGACGATGATGATGACAGTGTTCATCCCTTTGCGTGTGTTCGGTCGTACGTACGACTTCCCTTTGATTTGAAGCACTTTTTTTACGAACCCCTTGTTCTTCATCTGCATGTGGAACCACTTTACTCTTTCTGCATTACGGATGTCATCAATGACAATAAGCTTGAGACTGAGTTCGGTAGGAACAAGCTCACTGTAGACAACCAACAGCAATTGCATCGTCTGTAGTAACAGCAATGGCAAGTGCTGCTACGTGTGCAGCAGCAGCGGCAGCCGCAGCAGCTAATGCCCTTGCCTTGGTGAGCGAACCTGCTGGCGAGAACGCTGTGCGGATCGTGGTCAAAGTAAAACCACAGCCTTGTGTTGCAAAAAACATAACGGTCCCTGAGGAGGCGAATTATTGATGCGCACGATGTAAGCCAACACTTTGACTTGTCAGGCTACTTCGATCATGTAACTTCAAAAAAAACGACCATTCTTTCCTGTGCATGAAATGGTCATTGATGGATTCAATCTCCTGTTGAAGCTTTGCATCGTAGTCGACAGTGACATCATCTTTTTACATGCAAATGATGCAATTCTTGCATTCTGAGCATGTGTACATGGATTCTGAAGGACAGCATTTGATCACTCTTTTCTTTGTAGGTTCGCATTCTCCACAGAATACGCGTAGGTCAGGGTCTACTATTTCGTATTCATCGCCTCCCATGTATTGCTCGAGACGCACACCCATGGCTTTCATTGTGTATTGAATTCTGCGGGCCTTTTTCAGCCATTTGGACATTGCAGAGTGCGGATGCTTTCCGTTAATCCAGTATGGCATCAAGTAGTCCACGAACAATTCTTCTCCCCGCTTCACTTTCCTTGATGTGCATAGGTATACTTCTTCCGTCTCCCCCTTCTTCTTCTGTATGAATTCGCAGTTGTTTGAGAATCCCGTCACTTCTGGATGGATGGCATCGTTTGCGATATGTGCCACTCCCTTGCTCAGATCGAATGGGTCTGGTTGGAGCGTGAGAACGTTTGGGGTGCACGCGATCTCAAATGCGTACGCATGTGCACGTTTACTTTTTCGCTTTCCCGATCGTGTACGCGAGGACACATTCGATTCGTTGATGACAGGTCCTGGGTACTCTGTGAGTGGTGTTCCAGTGGGTAGCGAACGGATAGCAAAGAGGCCCCTCCCTGCTCCGGGTATTTTGGATTTACTGATGCGTATATAGGATGGTATCTTTCCTGTATCGCTGAATGCTACACGCTCAAATGAAAATGGGCGAACGTGTTCTCGCATGTTGTTACAGTTGTTCTCATTGAATGATCTATTATTCCATTTACACCATAAACTTTGTAATGTACAGTTGTTCTCAAATAAAGTGGGACACACCCACTACAGTCGGCGGAACAGTAAATGAAACATATATCAGATGGAAATAAATGTACGACATCGCCGTTAGAAAATTGGCGTTAAGAATGGTCGCTGACTTGGGTGTGTTAAAAACTTCTGTGTTTACGAACATCAGTCGTTCTACTCTGTGGAGGTGGAAACGCTTTACAATGTACCCAACCCGCCCCGGAATTCTTGCGAGGCCAAAGAAATATTGCAAACTGGAAGTTGTGGTAGGACGCACAATTGATTACAAGCTGACAGGTTCTTTACAGAACGCAGTGTCGAGCGAAGTGTAGAAGATAAACACATACAGAGGATTTTGGGGGACTCGGCATATTATGTAACATAATTCCCTTGTCCGAGTGTACTTAAGCGCTGGACCCACTAACAAGAAAATGGGCTACAAGCCAGATCTTATGAAAGTGCGTCCTTCATCTGCTTTCTTTCTGGCCCATGATCATAGCATGGAACATCGCTCTGATCACAACGGCTTTCCCCTGCAGAAAGTTTGGCAATTGGCGGGGCCTGTGCTGGTTGCCCACGCATCAATCGAAGAGGAACTGGTGGGCAAGTCACCGGAGGCAAAGGACGCAGTCCGGTCGAGGACATGGTGGAAAGTTATGGAGACAACCAGGCACCTTCTAGCTCACCCTTCTATCACAGACACGGATGACCTTCTGAAGATTGTGTTGGTAAACCTGCGTGCTTTGTTGTATGCTGCCCGAGTGGACATCACCACCCACCGAAAGTGGAAGTTCCTCGACGATGAGACAACCGTGAGCTTCAAAGAGCCCGGAGGCACCGGAGAGAAGAAGAAGATCTGGGTTGACAAGATCATCACGGTCCTCCTGTCATCCCTCAACAACTGCACTGTTAGCGAGTTGCGCAACGACTTTGACAACACGACTGGTGAACATCAGGCACTTTTGAAGAGATGCCGACTGATATTTGGCCATGTGGCTTTTCGGCTGAAGGCTAGGGATGATGATGCATGGAAGGTTGCTGCAAGCGAGTTCAAAGTCTTGTAGGACCACTGTCATCGTCCATCAATCAGACTCCACATGCAAACGGCGGAAACATGTCCTCGTCCTTGTCTCCAAAAGACACCACGGATCCTCATTGTTTAGTTTTAGCTCGATGATAATGATGCTTATGGATTATCTAGATAGAATCGTAGTCCTTGTATTGGTCCACAGCAGGGTTGACAGGGACCTTGACCATCCTCTCGCTGACAGAAGGGATATCTCCCAAAGGGACAGGCACACCATTGCTCACCAGGGCCAGAGAACGGTGCGTGCCCACATTCCGCGCATAGCGAAGAGCGTGCATCCAAAATCCGACCTTGTTGTAGACCACTCTCTGCTCGTTGTCCTTGTAGGGCATCCACTTGCCCATCGCTGTAATCAGCTCTTCCTTGGCGTCCTTGCCAACGGCAACGCTGCTGGGCACTCCATACTGGCACCCCTTGTTTGCGAGCACGCAAAGCTTCCATGCAATGGTGCTGTCGGCCTGCATGCGGACGGCAATGGAGCGAGCTTCAGGCATGCTGGTGCGTGTGACAACTTATGTTACGGGATGGTCATGTTTTAGGGCAGAGCACACACCACCACTTTGCAGACAACAAACATTTCTGATTGCTGAAGTGCAAATGCTTTGGGTTCTTGGTTGCATGCACCAGCAGGTTCACCACCATTACACAGACAACATTACCTGCTTGCTGAAGTGCATAGGCTTTTGGTTCTTGGCTGCATGCAATAGCAGGTTCCAGACAATCTCCAACATGAAGTTGAACAGGTAGCACATGACGCCCACATCCGAGCGCGTCCAGCTGGATCAGCAATCTTCTTGATGTGTTCAACAACCTCATTCACATCCTCCATGGCCGCCCTGACGTCCTGTCAAGACAGAGCCATCATGAATGACATACCTGGCCTCCACAGTTGTCAAGCGAGTATCTATGTTGTCGACGCGCAGCCCCATGGATCTCATGTCAGCCTTCAGCTCAGTCTTGAGCTCCGCAATCTCAGTCTTGAGCTCCTGAAACATTGACTTGAGCTCCGTCATGAGTTGCGTATCGGGTGTCATCTTTAACTTAATGCTGAGATTTCTTGACAGCCTGCACAGACGAGCAATGCCCTTCTTGAGCCCGTGCATGGATGAGTCATGCCAATCTCTTGGGAACAAACTACTTCGACAAACTCGCAAACTTTACCACCGACTCGACTTAGCCTGTCATCCCTCAACGACTTTGACAACACGACTGGTGAACATCAGGCACTTTTGAAGAGATGCCGACTGATGTTTGGCCATGTGGCTTTTCGGCTGAAGGCTAGGGATGATGATGCATGGAAGGTTGCTGCAAGCGAGTTCAAAGTCTTGTAGGACGTATGGCATGAGCGGAGAAGCGAGGTATTATTGGCTCCTGGCACTAATGGATAGACCGTTGAATTTAAGCTACCCGTATATCCTCGAACCTATGAATTTCTTACACATCAGGGGGCCCGGGGGACATCTAGTAAGAAAGACAACGAATTCTCCATAGGGGTCAACTCCCCCCACACAAACAACCTCTAAAACAGATGTCTGCATATGCGGACTCTTCAAAATGCCTTTCAAATAGAGAGAATCATTTCACACACAAACAACCTCTAAAACAGATGTCTGCATATGTCTCTAACAGAGCCACGCGCTTTTCGATGTCCGCATTGTCAAACATACTGCTTGTGCGACCACTTAGACTGGCGAGTGCTGAACTGCTTGTCACACAACTCACACATGTACAAAACAGACTTCGGCATGTCTCTTTAGTGTTTTTTTAGGCACGAATTCTTATGCACAAGTGATGCATGGGTGTGCAGGGGCGTACGTGTGTGTACGGACGGGACCGCTCCTCTGCTAACACAATAGCAAGGCTGCACTGCATGGAACTGTTGGGGTAATGGAGACCGCTTCCATTTTGTAGGGATGCTGAACGGGAACGCCCATTCTACGGGAAATGTTTCAATTTGAGACCAGTGCAAGCTCCAATGAACGTGCTGCCCCCATCAATTTGTATGTGCATGCCTTTTCTACTAAATTCAGGTACATGTTCTACCATCAACCTTGCAAATTCAAGTTCGAATCTGGCTATGTTTATACCTTTCAGGTCTACACCACGAGTGCGCGCAAAATGATAAAACGCCGATACTATTTCATTTGACATACAATGATTTTTTGGATCAACCGAACAGAAAATGTCTACAAAATCTCTTGCAATGGGTTGCAAGGACTTGTTCAAATCACAAGTTTCGTTTACATGAGGCGAACTGGTGCAAGACCCCATTTGCAGCAGGATGTATAAAATATAGAGTTTGAGGTATGTTTATACTGGTTTTATCTGCATACCGTTTGCAATTATATGTTTCTTTGCAATTATCGTCAAGTAGGCCTCCGGTATTTATTTTTTGTTGAAATAATGGTTGTTACAGAGATGGAGAGTTCAGTAACCGGTATTCGAAGTCTTCACACAAGCGGAGGTCTCACCCCAAGGGAGCTGTTGATGTTGACTTCATGGAGTACCTCGAGAATCGGATCGATGAAATGCAAGCGGAACTGGAGGCGTTGCGGAAAAAACACACTTTCACAATCAACAACAGCTTGAGGCTACGACATGATGATGGTGGTGCCCACACGCATGCATGAATGAATGAATGATGAATGAATTCATGCAAGCAAACGCACGTACGTACGAACACACGCAAAGGGATGACCACTGTCATCGTCCATCAATCAGACTCCACATCCATACACCAAATTCTGGTTGAGGGGAATGCCTGGATATGGAAATGAATTCCATTCCCGCCCGGGAGAAAAAGTTCAAGTTTATGTGAAGAGTTGGGAGGTCATCGACGCAGTCGCTGTCGTTTAGGCATTTTTCATGAATGCCTTAATGCCCTGTATGCTACTCAATTCCTGTGTGGTTGTGCTTTCTTTTGTTCCTTCCCACGCGACACCTGTAATTTCTTGCATCTTATCGTATGCATCGGCTCCTTCGAAGATCTCCTTTTTGTACACGATTGCTGGAAACCTCGTGATCCCCAACAACTCCAGCAGGTGTCGGACCTCAGGATGTGATAGGTCATTGACAAAAACTCTCGCATCCTCGCATTCCAACCAAGAAATATAATATGTTGCAAACAACCGACAGTGTTCGCAGTTGCTGCTCAACACCACAGTCCATCCGGTAGCTGGGACAGTTGTCGAAATCATAGCCACTTAATGTAACCAATGAATAATATCATTATACTACATTTTGATTACGATACAGGTGGACAAGTATGGGTCATGCGCAGTGCCTACTCGCAAACTGGTGTGGACGCAGCAGGAGGAGGAAGGGTTTACTTTTCAGATGCAACAGTTATAACGACAAAACAGGAACCACCATCTGCCCCATTGTCCATCATTCGCACATGCCACAAGAGTAGTGTCCGTACATTCATTCATTCATTCTCACACACACGCCACGGAAGCTTTCGCACCCTCGTCCATTCATTCATTATCACACACGCCACCCAAGCGGCTTGCGCAGACTCCCCATCCATTCATTCATTCATTCTCACACACGCCACACAGGAGACTTGCGCAGACGCCTTGTCCATCAGACAGACAGAATGAATGCATACACACGACACATGCAAACGGCGGAAACATGTCCTCGTCCTCGTCTCAAAAAGACACCACGGATCCTCATTGTATAGTCCATCTGTCCAGGCTCGATGATAATGATGCTTATGGATTATCTAGATTTGTTCAGAAAATAAGGATGAAAGCAAAGGAAAGGAAAGGACTAAGGCGGCTTCAAGGAACCCTCAAGAATCGTACAGAGTGCCCAGGAGACTTTCACAGATTTTTCTTTTGACAGAGGAACTGCTCGTCTTCGCAAGCGGTGGCGGCTACCTTGACAGCACTCTCATCGATCCGAGAGGTTAGCCAACCTCGAGTGTGTTATCAGACATCGGGGTTTTGGCAATCCCCATCGATGCTGTCGGGCGTGAGCCACACACTTCACTCGAGGCTCGATGATAATGCTGCTCATGGAAAGGAGGAAGATGTCGGTCGGTCGTGTTCGAAGGAAGAGAGAGGAGAACAAAACAAAAGGAAATTAATTAGGCAGTTACGGGGATCGGGTCTTTTATCATGTCCGGCGATCGGTTGTACCGCCGCCAGCACTACACAGGATTTGGTTGAGGGGGCTTAGGCCACTCAATACGTTTACACTCGTTTTTAGAGGAACGGCGACCACTCTCATCAAGGACGGCGGCATCTGTGTCGAGTCGAGTCGAGTCACAGAGCGACCGACATCTCGCATCATGGCGGTACCTGTCGTGTCGAGTCACAGACAGACCTCTCGCATCACATGACGGCGGAAACTGTGTCGAGTCGAGTCACAGAGCGACCGACATCTCGCATCATGGCGGCACCTGTCGTGTCGAGTCACAGACCTCTCGCATCACATGACGGCGGAAACTGTCGAGTCGAGTCACATGGCGACCTCTCGCATTACATGACGGCGGAAACTGTCGAGTCGAGTCACAGAGCGACCGACCTATCGCATTACATGACGGCGGAACCTGTCGTGTCGAGTCGAGGCAAAGATAACAAACAACACTTGGATGAGAACCGTCTCACATTAACATATAACAAGCGGCGGAGCCCCTTTCACCTCCCCACAGCGGAGCGACCGGGGGCGACCGGAGGGGAGCCCCCACAAAGGAGTCCGCGAGGAACCGAGCGGGTGGGCGACCGGAGGGGAGCCCACAGTTCACATCAAGCATTAGACACACTACTGATTTACGGAACGGAAATCACACTACTACACACTACTGTGTTGTTTGTAAAAGATTCACTTGTTTGTCACTGTAACGCTTGAGCTTCTTTCTCACTGTAACGCTTGGGCGTTTTCCGACGTACCGTCTCAAGCAGACTTCTGCTTTACAACTAGGTCGGGAGTATGAAAGAGGAATCGTGGGACACACGGCGGCACATGTCGAGTCGAGTCGAGTCACATCACATGGCGACATCTCGCATCAGGCGGTGGCACATGTCGAGTCGAGTCACATTACATGGCGACATCTCGCATCAGGCGATGGCACATGTCGAGTCGAGTCACATCACAGAGCGACCTCTCGCATCAGGCGGCACCTGTGTCGAGTCGTATCAAAAAGTCACAGAGCGACCACTACAGTCGGCGGAACGATGTCGACTTACGGGGGACGATCGATCGATCAATCGCATTGCAAAGAAGTCGATACTCTCTAAGATACTCATAGATGACGGAAAACACGGTAAAGTAATCGCAACCGGTGATCAAATGTCAAGCATGGGTCTGCTAGACAAGCGCTCTCGTATATCGATAGGGGAATCGCTTAAATTCAACTGATGAGATCGTCGTCAAGGAATAAAATATGTATAAAAATTACAAATATACATGTATACAAATGTCGGACACTACATACACCAATACTCATACAAGAAGTATTTGCAAAGATGGAGCTTCCCGTGTTTTGTACAAGAAGAAGTGTGGACGCGGACAGAACGGGTCAGTCACTTTATGTGTTAAAGTAAGGAAACCAGATGGAACGTTTGGTTACAGTAAGTTTGTACCACAAGAAGGTAACAAAAAACAAAAAGGTGGCAGTGAAATGCAGTTTACAAATGGAATGATTTCGCCTGACAAATTAAAAGAACTTAGAAATAGCGATGAACTAAAGCAGGATAAATGGGAAACAGACTTTCAACACCTGGAACGAATTAAAAATACACTTCCATCTCTTGTTGTATATGACAACTATTCACCCGATACAGATGGTAGCTATGGTACAGCATATAAGGGAACAAATGGCATAACGGCCAGGCATATTTAATCAGTTTTAACTGTACACTCCACATGCAAACGGCGGAAACATGTCCTCGTCTCAAAAAGACACCACGGATCCTCATTGTATAGTCCATCTGTCTCCTTATAGATGACAACAGAGACTCAAGGCAGGATTGTTGCTCTGATCACTGAAGAGGTGGATAGGGTTGAGGAGGAGATGTGTTCGGTGCGTTATTTTTGAATACACAATTTTCATTCATACTTTAATAGCAACAATGTCAACTGACACTTCTCAACTCAAGGACATTCAAAATACTGTCGCGAATGAGCTGGAAAACATGTTCTTGGCACTAAAGAGAATACAAGAAATACTAATTTCTTCCTCTGACACTTTTTCTGGAACTTCTGTTATGGGTGATGCTTATCTTAAAGCACTAGAAAACTTATGGAAGAAAAATCCGGATGAAGATGCAAAACGATTGGCAACATTTGTCAACAAATGCAAAGATTTGCTCGTGTATTAAGGATCGGTTGATGATCTGGGAAAAAGCAGTTGTCCTCTTTAAAAGAACAAGGGGAGCCCACAGGTAACGTCAACCAGCAGACACACACAATACTGATGTACACACAATACTGATGTACACACACACACACGCGACGCAGCGGATGATAGATGCAGGGAGCAAGACGCCGACGACGGCAGTAGAACAAGAGACACGCACGCACGCAAACGGAGGGGGGAATTCACAGTACAGTACAGTACAGGCAGGACCGTAGCGTCTCTAAGAAATGTAGCAAAAAAAAGGGGTACTAAATGAGTATATAACTAACTAAAGCTGCTGGAAGACGAGGGACAGGGAGCTAAGCTCAATTGCAAGCTCGTCGAGCGTAGCTCGCTTCTTGGCGAGGTACGCCTCACGCTGGGAGGGAGGCTGTTTCATGCACGCGAGGTGCGCGCACTTGCCCGTGGTGAAGGGGGGTCCACCATCGGGGTTGCTAACGAGAACTTGACGGCGGCTGCACGGGTTGCCTTGATTGGTGACAGCAGTGCATCCCAGGGTGGGGGAATACCCCACGATGGTAAATGCACCTATATTGTCACCAACCTTCAGCTCGTTCTTCAGCGGGGACCCGCGACCAACACGACCGGAGGCCAAGGAGGAGGACAGGGAGCACGTTGAGAACGAGCCAGCAGGAGTAGCAGCAGGAGCAGGAACAGAAGGAGCAGCAGCAGGAACCGCAGAAGCAGGAACAGCAGTAGCAGCAGCAGGAACAGCAGTAGCAGCAGCAGGAACCGCAGAAGCAGAACGTGAAGCATTGGCGCGGGGGCGCTTGTTCCCTCCGCTTCCCTCATCAGACATGCAAACGTCGTCCTCTTGGAGGGAGACGGAGGCACTGGAGAGGGAAAGCACGGAGGAAGTAGCAGAATGATCAGCGACGGCAGCCTCACTGTACAGGGCAAGCACGGAGGAAGTAGCAGAATTATCCGCGACGGCAGCAGCGACGGCATCCGCAGCAGCGACGGCAACAGGGAGAAGCATGGCCTGTAAGGGCTCCTTCTCCCCTTTGGGGGAATCTTCGAGAAACTTTTTGTGTGCCATCTTCATTGCGACGACTGAGTCGGAGAGGCAATCAGGAACGTTTGTCATGGAGATTACTGCGTTGCAGATGCTCTTCAATTGAGCGACGGTGGTGGTTTTGGATATCTTCGTTCTATCCTTCTTCTGAACTACGTCGAATATACGGGTAGTATTGACGAACGTAGTGATTTGGGCAGCAGACATGTAAGACATGACGACGACGGGAAAGAGATATTGGGTGGTTTATCAAAGGTTGTTGTTGTTGGTTTTAGAAGGAGGAAAATGTGCGTCAATTTTTTTTTAGCATGGAATGAAACTGTCCACCCTACTCCACATGCCAAGGCGGCGGCTTCATGTACACACCACGCAAACGGAGAACAAGGTGGCCGCCGTGAAGCTCACAGAATCATCGATACGGGGATGCGAGACGCTCTGCTCTTGCATCAGGTGCAAGAGGAATTTGGACTCAATCAGCAGGATGTCTTCGGGGGTAGCTTTTTGCAGGGTGTACATCGTGTCCAGACCGCACTCCTTGACGACCTGCGCCAGCTCGACAACGTCATCAACAGTCGCATGTAGCCCCTCCTTCTCGCAGAACGTGATGTAAGCGTTGTACATGCCCGGGGTCGTGGCGATATGCGGTCGCAGATTGCCGGGGGTGGTGGCAATGCACCGCTCATCCAGAAAGCGGAGGATATCGATGATGACCCGCGCAAGAGTGAGTGAGTGAGTGAGTGTGTGTGTGTGTAAGTGAGTGAGTGAGTGTGTGAGTGTGTGAGAGCAACAAACGCGACACGATGTGCCAACAATTTCTTAG
Organism: Chlamydomonas sp. ICE-L; assembly: GCA_013435795.1. NCBI lineage: Eukaryota > Viridiplantae > Chlorophyta > Chlorophyceae > Chlamydomonadales > Chlamydomonadaceae > Chlamydomonas > Chlamydomonas sp. ICE-L. The sequence continues at coordinate 833,437 of JACBWV010000084.1, forward strand.
AACCTGGTCTCAAATTCGTATTTTTAGAGACACATGGGAGCGAAGACACTTCTGAACGGATTTGATCGGTTACAAAGATTGATGGGCTGAACAACACATTGCGTCAACCTGTCCCGGGATTCAATGTCATTGACTGTATGCAGTGAATCATGTATATCACACCAATCATGCGTGCTCCAGAATCCTTCGAAAAATGGTTTGCAGGAGGGGCATTGTACATCAATAAATGCCCAACGCAGGCCATCATGGTCAGCAGCCACTATAAATTGTTGGGGGTGGCAGACACTGCAACGACAGAGGAGATTCGGCGAGCATACCGGCAAGCAGCTCTGAAATGGCATCCGGACAAATGGGCAACATCTCCTGACAGCCAACGGGATGCTGCTCAGGAGCGTTTCAAACTGTTGTGCGCGGCTTACGAAGCGTTGAGTGATCTTGACAAGCGTGAAGCGTATGACCGCCAACACACGCCCCCGCTACAGCCAGCATCAATGGAGGATGCGTGGGTGGTGTTTTCCCGTGTTGTAATAGAGAGTGTAAAAGAGGAAATGCAGATATCAGATGATACGGCACCCACGGTGTTGAAGCTTATTTCTAGCCTGTTGCTGCCAGCCGGGTTCTACTTCGATGGGCTGTCTGGGGTGTTTGCCAGCAACGCCCTGAGCATTTTGTTGATCAACCCTCATGGATTGACCAACGTCTGGCTCAACATGACACCTGAGCAGAAGAGGGAATTCCAGGCAGCAGTGTTTTGCCTGGCAAGGCAGAGGAGTGATGGGGAGTAGAGGTTGTTTTCATGGCTAGAGGGAGACGGGCAAAACTGTGGAAAATTTTTGCATCCACACCGTCCGTCCGGCAAACGTTAAAATATCCAAATTTATAGGACATTGCGAAAGTCCAAATTGACACAAATTGCTGCCGTTTCTGCTAAAGGTATCGTTCATTATAATGATGGCTTGTGTCAATGAGATGCTACCCCAACCGAAGCACACGCCGTCCTATACTCTGCAATATGTTTAGGAGTCATAGCAACAACGTCATCAGACGAGAACGACAACAACTTTTGCCTGAGACGGGCCTCAGCCTCACGGCGGGCAGTAGCTTCAATGTCAGCACGGGCCTCAGCCTCACGACGGGCAGTAGCTTCATTGTCAGCACGGGCCTCAGCCTCACGACGGGCAGTAGCTTCATTGTCAGCACGGGCCTTAGCACGATAGGTCTCGTTACGATAGGCCTCGTCACGACGGTGGAGGTATATGAAAAGAGCAATTGGTGCAACCGCTATAATAAGGGTTGGGTACATGTTGTTGACCATCATCCTGCGAGGAAAAGAAAGGCAAGCAGTCGCTTTCCATGTATGTGGGGGAAATTATGTGTCACAGGGAACGCGCAAAATGCACTTCCTTTATCAATTTCTTTACCGATCAACAAATGTTTGAAGTGTTGAACCCGCTCGACTGGACAATACAATGCCAGCAGATGTAACTGAGGTATCCCCTACACATATCGCCCCTTTGTATGTCAGAGACTCACCCAAGGAACGAGGCAGAGGCACAGCCTCTTCCAGAAAATAGGGATTGATTGATGATTCTTATTTTTTGTTGAAATAATTGTTGTTCCCAAGATGGAGAGTCTTTTCATAGGTGTTCATGTGAACACGTTTAAAATAGGGATTGGTTGATGATTCTTATTTTTTGTTTAAATAATTGTTGTTCCAGAGATGGAGAGTCTTTTCAGAGGTGTTCATGTGAACACGTTCGTTTTAAATAGGGATTGATGTGAGCCTCCGGCATTCTTCAGTATTTCGTAAAAAAATGCTTCAAATCAAAGGGAATTCGACACGCGGATATATGGGATTGCGGCTACGACATGATGATGGTGGTGTCCTCACGCATGCATGAATGAATGGATTCATTAATTCATGCAAGCAAACACACGTACGTACGAACCCACTCAAAGGGAGGAACACTGTCATCGTCCATCAATCTGACTCCACATGCAAACGGCGGAAACATGTCCTCGGCGGCGTCGTTCTCCCCCTTCGTCCATTCATCCATCCTCACATACATCAAGGCGGATTTCGCTGACTTCGAGGCGCGCGAAAACACGTGGCAGAAATGCTGACCTGTTTACACTCGTATTTTCATGGGCGCATGAGGGACACGTGTCGCCTCAAGCAGACCTCTGCTTGACAAAAATATGTCGGGAGTATGAGATGGACACGCGGAGGGGGGCAGTGGAATTCAGCTGCGGACTCGCGGAAAAACGTGTCATAGGATCTGACCTGGTTACATTCGTGGTTAGTCTCAAGTCGTTTTTTTCACAAATCCCCGGGGCGAATGGCCATCCCTTGAATAGTCACAAAATACCCAAGTGCCTCAACGACTGCCACTACTACCGGATGAAGAAGAACCACTCACACCCATTTTGAAAGCAAAAGGTATGGAAGTAGGGACAACCAACGTCTGAAGAGGAGAATAATTTAGTAAAAGAGTATTCTGCGTTGTTCACAACACTTCATTCGAGGACGTGTGTCATGAATTATGGACGGGGAGATGCTAAAGCCGACGTGTGTCATGTAAGGATGCGGGGGGGGGGGAGCGGTGTGCGCGTAGTGGAACAGTGGAATTCAGGTGCTGGTATCAAGCAGAATTCTTGGAATTCTTGGACCCCCCCTTTGGTTTTATTAAGGGGGAAGCAAGGAAATTCCTGTCCCGAATGACTTCTGCGACGAAGACTTCTTTCTTCGACTTACACGAAACTTGAAAAATGTGAATCTTTTGCCTAGCACCCAATTCCCGGCCTTTTTCATTAAGGATGACTTTTGAAAAGTCCCGAGTTCTGTACCCGGTGCTTTGGCATTCAAAAACGTAGTAAATGTTCTTCAATGGCCCGGTGGAAGGTTGTGAAGACATGATTATTCTGTGTAGTATTTTAAATAAAAAAAAAAATTATCGCGTTGGGGGTCACATTGCTTTCAAACTCGAGTGTTTGATTGTGGAATCCGGTACAGTCAATCATCAGCGCTTACCTCCATCATGCTCACGTCTGGACATCAATGCGGATCCTGTAGAGTCTCGTCACACAGCGACCACTCCCAGTCATCGAGGGCACCGACAAACAGAAGCATTCATCAATCAAACCACATCTTCTCACTTTACTTACTTCTTTATAAAAGAATGGTCCCACTTTACTTTATTTGAGAACAACACAACCGTGAGAATTTATATAATGCTCGACATCGAAATTAACAGTCACATACTGGATCGAGTAAAAGCCGGAGAATGCAAATGGGATTGGGGTAACTTGAGTGATAATCCATACCTGACATGGGACGTCGTGTCGAGTACCCCAGACAAACCGTGGGATTGGAGTAAATTGTGCTTAAACCCCAGTGTCGTTACGTGGGACATCGTGTCGAGTAACCCAGACAAACCATGGGATTGGAGTAAATTGTGCTTAAACCCCAGTGTCGTTACGTGGGACATCGTGTCGAGTAACCCAGACAAACCATGGGATTGGTATCATTTGAGCACAAACGCCAGTGTCGTCACGTGGGACATCGTGTCGAGTAACCCGGACAAGCCGTGGAACTGGAGTGGATTGAGCTCAAACGCGAGTATTTCATGGGACATCTTGTCGAGTAACCTGGACAAACCATTGAATTGGTATTGGTTGAGCACAAACACCAGTGTAATCTCATGGGACATCGTGTCGAGTAACCTGGACAAACCATGGGATTGGTATTGGTTGAGCACAAAACCCAGTGTAGCCTCTTGGGACATTGTCGTGACGAACCCTGACAAACCATGGGATTGGCGTGGCTTGAGTGCGAATCCCGGAGTAGCCACATGGGAAATCGTGTCGAGTAACGTGGACAAACCATGGGATTGGTATTGGTTGAGCACAAACCCCAATGTCACATGGGACATCGTGTCTAGTAACCTGGACAAGCCGTGGAACTGGCGTGGATTGAGTGCGAATCCCGGAGTAGCCACATGGGATATTGTCTTGACGAACCCGGACAAGCCGTGGAACTGGTGTGGATTGAGTGTGAATCCCGGGGTAGCCACCATGGATATTGTCACTAGTAACCCGGACAAACCATGGGATTGGTATTGGTTGAGCACAACCCCCAGTGTAGCCACATGGGACATCGTGTCGAGTAACATGGACAAACCATGGGATTGGTATTATTTGAGCAAAAACCCCAGTGTAGCCACCTGGGATATTATCTCGAGTAACCCGGACAATCCGTGGAACTGGCTTGGATTGAGTGCGAATCCCGGAGTAGCCACTTGGGACATTGTCTCGAGTAACCCGGACAAACCATGGGACTGGCATTTATTGAGTAGAAACCGCAACATGTTGGTATCCGTCCAAGACGCGTGCCGTTTAGTGCGAAGACGAAGAGCCGCAGCGACTATTCAGGAAACATGGAGACACGTGAATACAAACCCGAGTTATGTTGTGTGCCGACGCAGACTCTTGAAAGAATTAATTACACTCCCGTTGGTGAGAACAATGTGAGTACAAGATACATACACGAAGCGGTTTCATTCCGTCGACTGTATTATAAAAGAATGGTCCCACTTTACTTTATTTGAGAACAACACAACCGTGAGAATTTATATAATGCTCGACATCGAAATTAACAGTCACATACTGGATCGAGTAAAAGCCGGAGAATGCAAATGGGATTGGGGTAACTTGAGTGATAATCCATACCTGACATGGGACGTTGTGTCGAGTAACCCAGACAAACCGTGGGATTGGAGTAAATTGTGCTTAAACCCCAGTGTCGTTACGTGGGACATCGTGTCGAGTAACCCAGACAAACCATGGGATTGGTATTCTTTGAGCGCAAACGCCAGTGTCGTCACGTGTGACATCGTGTCGAGTAACCCGGACAAGCCGTGGAACTGGAGTGGATTGAGCTCAAACGCGAGTATTTCGTGGGACATCGTGTCGATTAACCTGGACAAACCATGGGGTTGGTATAGCTTGAGCATAAAACCCAGTGTAGCCTCGTGGGACATTGTCTCGAGTAACCCGGACAATCCGTGGAACTGGATTGGATTGAGTTCGAATCCCGGAGTAGCCACTTGGGACATTGTCTCGAGTAACCTGGACAAACCATGGTATTAGAGTGGATTGAGCACAAACACCAGTGTAGCCACATGGGAAATCGTGTCGAGTAACCTGGACAAACCATGGGATTGGTATTGGTTGAGCACAAACCCCAATGTCACATGGGACATCGTGTCTAGTAACCTGGACAAGCCGTGGAACTGGCGTGGATTGAGTGCGAATCCCGGAGTAGCCACATGGGACATCGTGTCGAGTAACCTGGACAAACCATGGGATTGGAGTGGATTGAGCACAAACCCCAGTGTAGCCACCTGGGACATCGTGTCGAGGAACCCGGACAAGCCGTGGAACTGGAATGGATTTAGTTTCAACCCCGGGGTAGCCACATGGGACATTGTCACTAGTAACCCGGACAAACCATGGGATTGGTATTGGTTGAGTGATAAACCATACCTGACATGGGACATCGTGTCGCGTAACATGGACAAACCATGGAATTGGTATTATTTGAGCAAAAACCCCAGTGTAGCCACATGGGATATTGTCTCGAGTAACCCGGACAATCCGTGGAACTGGTTTGGATTGAGCTCGAATCCCGGAGTAGCCACTTGGGACATTGTCTCGAGTAACCCGGACAAACCATGGGACTGGCATTCATTGAGTAGAAACCGCAACATGTTGGTATCCGTCCAAGACGCGTGCCGTTTAGTGCGAAGACGCAGAGCCGCAGCGACTATTCAGGAAACATGGAGACACGTGAATACAAACCCGAGTTATGTTGTGTGCCGACGCAGAATCTTGAAAGAATTCAGTACACTCCCGTTGCTGAGAACAATGTGAGTACAAGTACACTCGACGGAATACTAAAATGAAACCGCTTTCTGGAGTGTACGGTACACCTTGCGGTGTAACCTAATGTTGTCTCGACCACCGGAGGGGGACCGAGTGGTGTCTACAACAATACGAGTTTTTATTCATCAACAACAACAGAGCTGCTGTGGGCAAATGGAAGAGGTCGTCCTAGACCCATCAATTCCATGCAGTGCAGCCTTGCGATTGTGAGAGCAGAAGAGCGATCCCGGTCCGAGTAAATGCATGTTTCTGGAGAGAATCGCAGTCCTCGTACCTCTGGGTACCGCTCGATCGATTTTTGAGAATCGACAAGGGAAGTGGCTAAGCCACCCCTCCTGTGCTTCTCTTGTGCGCCTTTACGTTTATTGTACAACCTTACCCCTAAGTGGTCGCAATCAGCGACCTTTGGCATCGTTTTCGATTTCGTGTGACCGCCCTGAGCATTTTGTTGATCAACCCTCATGGATTGACCAACGTCTGGCGCAACATGACACCCGAGCAGAAGAGGGAATTTCAGGCAGCAGTGTTCTGCCTGGCAAGGCAGATGAGTGAGGGGGGGTAGAGGTTGTTTTCATGGCTCGAGGGAGACGGGCAAAACTGTGGAAAATTTTCGCATCCACAAACGTTAAAATATCCAAATTTATAGGACATTGCGAATGTCCAAATTGACACAAATTGCTGCCGTTTCTGCTAAAGGTATCGTTCATTATAATGATGGCTTGTGTCAATGAGATGCTACCCCAACCGAAGCACACGCCGTCCTATACTCTGCAATATGTTTAGGAGTCATAGCAACAACGTCATCAGGCGAGAACGACAACAACCTTTGCCTGAGACGGGCCTCAGCCTCACGACGGGCAGTAGCTTCATTGTCAGCACGGGCCTCAGCCTCACGACGGGCAGTAGCTTCATTGTCAGCACGGGTCTTAGCACGATAGGCCTCGTCACGATAGGCCCCGGCACGACGGTGGAAGTATATGAAAAGAGCAATTGGTGCAACCGCTATAATAAGGGTTGGGTACATGTTGTTGACCATCACCCTGCGAGGAAAAGAAAGGCAAGCAATCGCTTTCCATGTATGTGGGGGAAATTATGTGTCACAGGGAACGCGCAAATGCACTTCCTTTATCAATTTCTTTACTGATCAACAAATGTTTGAAGTGTTGAACCCGCTCGACTGGACAATACAATGCTAGCAGATGTAACTGAGGTATCCCCTACACATGTCGCCCCTTTGTATGTCAGAGACCCACACAAGGAACGAGGCAGAGGCACAGCCTCTTCCAGAAAATAGGGATTGATTGATGATTCTTATTTTTTGTTGAAATAATTGTTGTTCCCAGAGATGGAGAGTCTTTTCATAGGTGTTCATGTGAACACGTTTAAAATAGGGATTGATTGATGTGAGACATTCTCAGACATTCTTCATACATTTTTTCGGTCAACATGAATTCATGGCGACCCCGTTGTGGTTGACCAAGCATTGATCGATGCCTGCACCGAGAGCGAGCTAGGGGGGAGGACCATGTATGTGTAGCCAGTGATCCGGTACATCCAGTCTTCACGTGGAGTGAAGAACACGATGGACTTCGCAGGGTCACTTCTCATTGACGCGGATATATGGGATTGCGGCTACGATGATGAACTCACGCACGGGTGATATGTGGAAAGAGCGCCCGCACGCATCGCATACTCACACACACACCCTGCGTACAATGAACACGAAACAAATTGTGATGATTAGTAAAAATGAATCCTGAGACGGTTGTTCTAGTTGGTGCTGGCACAGGTGACATGAAAATGCTGAATATCGGCTTGTGTATGCAGATGAGTGATTACAAGACCTGCATACAACAAGCACTAACTTTGTCATGCTCACTAAACCAACGAGAGAGTGTCTTCAAACTGATTTCTGCAGGATCGCATCCAACTAATTGCGATCTTTCTGCGGCTTCTCGAAACGGTCATTATGATTTAGTAAAAACATTACTTACCCTCCCAGGTGCACAATATGATACAAGTACTGCATGTTATGTCGCACAACACAACGGGTATCATGATATAGTGAACCTCTTATCATCCAACTTGCCTGCGGACTGCAGCTTGCAGAGCGGCAAAGACGAGGGCATGATCAGAGGAAGCAGAGCATAGATCCCGTGCCAAAACCAATACCTGCTCTCTTTTCACTTCGTATTCGATGTCTGGAGATGTAGACAAAATTGCAATTTCTTGCTTCAACCACTTCTGCTCTTGTGACATTAAAGCTATCAAAGCAGCCCCCAATGGATAAATAATATATAAATATAAATCGGTAGCCGCCTGCAGTTCTCGGTGTACGTTATCAATATAAGTTTAATTTATTTTGTAAGTTTTGAAAGGTGGGGCATGCGGCAGCCAGCCGCTGTGGCATGTGCGAATGATGGACAATGGGGCAGATGGTGGTTCCTGTTTTGTCGTTACAACTGTTGCAAAATATAACCTGTGAATTCTCTCCGTGGGCATGCGGCCACCCTTCAGAATTCCCATAGTGTTGTCAAGCAGAAGCCTTCTTGAGAAGACACGTAGTCTTTAGGAGTGGGGCACTGGAATTCAGCTGCGAACTCGTGTGAAGATTCGAGGCGCGCGAAAAACACGTGGCAAATCTGATGACATGTCGGTTTACACTCGTATTTTCATGGGCGCATCATGGGGGACACGTGTCGTGTCGTCTCAAGCAGACCTTGGGACACACGACACGTGGGGCAGGGGAATTCAGCTGCGGACTCGCAGAAACACGTGTCGGATCTGACCTGGTTACAACTGGTCGAGCTGGCTGACCGCAAACGCTCGCATCGGTGAAAGGTGACCTGTCACATGATAGACATGTCGAACGTCGCGATCTTCAGCTGAAACATGATAAGGGTTTGGTCGGTTTATATGCTCGGTGCAGCGAGGAAGCACCACATCTTTCGCTGGTTACCACTCAATTCTTGGAAATTCTGAAGCTTCCAGGATTTCGCGACGAGTTGCATCGCCAGTTCGCTAATTGCTCAGGAAGTGCTTTTGCTAGCTCAATCAATCGCGTTTGTTCAACCAACCAGGTGAAGTTGGTCGGATCTAGCTTACAGGATAGTTGTTAGATGCTTCTGATGCACTACCTTCCTGCACTGTCGCGAGTGTTCGATAGCTTACAGGATGCTATATAGAGTTGAGCTGGTCGGATCTAGCTTACAGGATAGTTGTTAGATGCTGCTGCTGCACTACCTTCCTGCACTGTCGCGAGTGTTCGATAGCTTACAGGATAGTTGTTAGATGCTGCTGCTGCACTACCTTCCTGCACTGTCGCGAGTGTTCGATAGCTTACAGGATAGTTGTTAGATGCTGCTGCTGCACTACCTTCCTGCACTGTCGCGAGTGTTCGATAGCTTACAGGATAGTTGTTAGATGCTTCTGCTGCACTACCTTCCTGCACTGTCGCGAGTGTTCGATAGCTTACAGGATGCTATATCGAGTTGAGCTGGTCGGATCTAGCTTACAGGATAGTTTTTAGATGCTGCTGCTCTGCCTGACTGACTGACTGACTGACTGATTTATGCTCCATTTTTTCGTAACACAGGAAACATGCCCAAGTAAACCCAGAATACGTAGGAACTCTAATAAGTCTCGATGTGGGAGGAAAGCTGAAAAGCTATAAAGGCTGCATCCCTCGAGTGCGTGGTACTTCATTGTTCGGAGCAGCCTTGGTAGCTGATGACATCCAATCTTGGTGAGTTTATCCCGAGTCCCCAAAGTCCGACTGTATGTGTTTTGTCTTCTCACTACGCTAGACACGGCGTTCCTGCCAGCATGTAATTATGCGCTACGTACCTCTGTTATGGTCACGGTTCACCAACTTGCTATTATCCATGGCGAAACAACACCATTCGAATCATATTGAATTTGCCGTCCTCTGTACATTCAATGTACAACTATTCTATTTTGCACAATGTAACATGTCATGTAACATTATTCAACAGTCGGAGTGTAACATCCACAGCTACTAATAAATTTTTACTTGTTGTTGTCCTTACACTGGCATACACTGCATTCCCCATTGCAGTCCATCCTGAAGTCCCCTCGAATACTGACCATCTAGATTCTCATGGGAACAGACTTCATTGAGGTTAACATCAAAGGAATCCTGAACGCTACCCAGCAGCAGATTTCTTCACACAACACCTAGTGAGTTTGTTTAGGGTTTCCTTGTCCAATTCATAGGTTGTTTCTTGATTGTAATGTTACTGTCATGTCAAGCACTTGTGTATGGCCATACTGAATGAATTAATGGATGATGCCTTGGCATAAACTTATGTTTGAATTGACTAATTCATTGGCAATTGTCAGCCCTACTTGTAAGATGACTGGTGCAGTGAGATGTGTCTTCAAACAGGGTTGTGCCTTGTCAAAATCATGGGTTGTTCTTGATTGTAATGTAACTGTAACTGTCATGTCAAGCACTTGTGTATGGTCATACTGAATCAATTAATGGATGATACATTGGCATTTTGTAATGTTACTGTTACTGCCATGTCAAGCACTTGTGTATGGTCATACTGAATCAATTAATGGATGATACCTTGGCATTTTGTAATGTAACTGTTACTGTCATGTCAAGAATGTAGAAATGTTCTGTGGCAGTGTACCGAAAATCTCTCTTTCATCCTCAGGTCACGTCGAAGCTTGAAGGAGGAGATTTTGATGCACACTCGGACCGGTATTGACGCGCTTCAGATGGACCTCGTGGTTTTGATCATGCGCCTAGCAGGCAGTTGGCAGAAGGACGGGTGCTGGATGCACGCAGGATTCATCAGTCGAGCCATGCATACTGCTTTCGCTGCTGACGCTGCATGTGAAGCACAGGCGCTTGTGGACAGATGTGACCATCTCAATGAGAACCCCATGAGGTTAGCGTGTAAGGCCGGGCGAGCCGACGTCGTCAGCATATTGCTAAAAGATCACAACGACATCCGGTCATTGGAGTACGCCGCTAAGGGAGGTCATGTGGATCTCTGCAAGCTTCTTATGGATCCGGAGTTTGCAGGCGAGCACTGCGCAAAGGCAGATGTCAACGAAAGCCAGGCACTGAGGTACGCCGCTGAGGGAGGTCATGTGGATGTATGCAAGGTTCTGATGAATCCTGAGTTCGCGGGAGAGAAGCACCGTGCCAAAGCAGATGACGAAGAAAGCCAGGCACTGAGGTACGCCGCTAATGAAGGACATGTGGATGTCTGCAAGGTTCTGATGAATCCTGAGTTCACAGGCGAGGAGCACCGTGCCAAGGCAGATGTCAAAGAAAGCCAGGCACTGGGTTACGCCGCTTATGGAGGCTATCTCGATGTCTGCATGGTTCTGATGAATCCTGAGTTCGCTGGCGAGGAGCACCGTGCCAAACCTGATGCAAGCTTCAGCTATGCACTGAGAATCGCCGCTCTGGGAGGCTATCTGGATGTCTGCAAGGTTCTTATGAATTCCTGAGTTCGCGGGAGAGGAGCACCGTGCCACGGCAGATGACTACAACAGCCATGCACTGAATCCTGAGTTCGCGGGCGAGGAGCACCGTGCCAAGGCAGATGACAACGAAAGCCAGGCACTGAGTGCCGCCGCTCGGGGAGGCTATCTGGATGTCTGCAAGGTTCTGATGACTCCTGAGTTCGCGGGCGAGAATCACCGTGCCAAGGCAGATGACGAAGAAAGCCAGGCACTATTTGCCGCCGCTCGTGAAGGACATGTGGATGTCTGCAAGGTTCTTATGAATCCTAAGTTCGCGGGCGAGAATCACCGTGCCAAGGCAGATGACTACAACAGCCATGCACTGAGGGAAGGTGCTCGGGGAGGCTATCTGGGTGTCTGCAAGGTTCTGATGAATCCCGAGTTCGCGGGCGAGGAGCACCGTGCCAAGGCAGATGACCAAGACAATCGTGCATTGATATTAGCCGCTAATGGAGGCTATCTGGATGTCTGCAAAGTTCTTATGAATCCTGAGTTCGCGGGAGAGGAGCACCGTGCCAAGGCAGATGACCAAGACAGTTTTGCACTGATTGCCGCCGCTAATGGAGGCTATCTGGATGTCTGCAAGGTTCTGATGAATCCTGAGTTCGCGGGCGAGAAACACCGTGCCAAGGCAGATGACAACAAAAGCCAGGCACTGACTAATGCCGCTCGTGAAGGACATGTGGATGTCTGCAAGGTTCTGATGGATCCTGAGTTCGCGGGCGAGAAACACCGTGCCAAGGCAGATGACCAAGACAGTCATGCATTGAGATTAGCCGCTAATGGAGGCTATCTGGATGCCTGCAAGGTTCTTATGAATCCTGATTTCGCGGGCGAGAAGCACCGTGCCAAGGCAGATGACTACGAAAGCCAGGCACTGTGTGACGCTGCTAATCAAGGACATGTGGATGTCTGCAAGGTTCTGATGAATCCTGAGTTCGCGGGCGAGAAGTACCGTGCTAAGGCAGATGCCAACAACAGCTATGCACTGATGGAAGGTGCTATGGAAGGACATGTGGATGTCTGCAAGGTTCTGATGAATCCTGAGTTCGCGGGCGAGGAGCACCGTGCCAAGGCAGATGACAACGAAAGCCATGTACTATGTGACGCCGCTCGTGAAGGATATGTGGATGTATGCAAGGTTCTGATGAATCCTGAGTTCGCGGGCGAGAAACACCGTGCCAAGGCAGATGACAACAAAAGCCAGGCACTGATGTTAGCCTTTATTAGAGGCCATATCGATGTCTGCAAGGTTTTGATGAATCCTGAGTTCGCGGGCGAGGAGCACCGTGCATCGTCACCCTTAAGGGAGATTATGATGTATACATCAAACAATTGAACTTGAACCAGTACCCATGTGTCACCGCTCTTGACCTCAATACCTTGTTTGCGCATACAATCATCATTGGGATTGATGTGAGCCTCCGGCATTCTTTAGTATTTATTTTTTGTTGAAATAATTGTTGTTCCAGAGATGGAGAGTCTTCTCACAGGTGATATTGTGAGCACGTTTAAAATAGGGATTAATGTGAGCCTCCGGCATTCTTCAGTATTTATTTTTTGTTGAAATAAGTTTTGTTCCAGTGATGGAGAGTCTTTTCAGAGGTGTTCATGTGAACACGTTTAAAATAGGGATTGATGTGAGCCTCCGGCATTCTTCAGTATTTATTTTTCGTTGAAATAATTGTTGTTCCAGAGATGGAGAGTCCTTTCAGAGGTGTTCATGTGAACACGTTTAAAATAGGGATTGATGTGAGCCTCCGGCATTCTTCAGTATTTATTTTTTGTTGAAATATTTTTTGTTCCAGAGATGGAGAGTCTTTTCAGAGGTGTTCATGTGAACACGTTTAAAATAGGGATTGATGTGAGCCTCCGGCATTCTTCAGTATTTACTTTTTGTTGAAATAATTGTTGTTCCAGAGATGGTGGTGGTGTTGGTGTTGGTGTTGGTGTTGCACCCTGAAATCAAAAACGTCATTCTCACATGGCGGCTTAAAGCAGCCTCCTGCTCGATTGGTTTCTGAAGGGGGTGCGCAGGCGGTTTCATTTTAGTATTCTGTTGACTTTATCGCAAGTCAGCAGAAGAATTCCTCTGCACCAAGTGGAATCACCATGCTACTTGTAACCTGACTCATGATGAAAACGTGTCAAGCTGTCTCCTTGGTGGATTGGATGTGACGGCTCCGTCCCTTATTCTCACGCACGCCACGGCGGCGTCATCGAAAAGACACCTGTCGTGTCGTGTCGAGTCATATCAGGCAGCGGGACCTGTACTCGAACGAAAGCCGTGTGTATCAAGCAGGCTTGGAAATGGAAAAACGTTGGGGGGTGCATGAGCTCACCTACGTGCGAGGATATTTAGCTTCGTAATAGCATGGATCGATACAGAATATATAACTGCACGAAAAACATAACAGCAAGCAGCTCCAGAATGCCCTTTTCCTGAGCGGATGATATCCGAATAGCCTTACGTAATCGTCCATGTATTCCCACGTGTTTGCCTTGTACGTCTTTTCTATCTCTACAATCTTCTTCAATCGAGCAGCATTCTGGTCGTACTCAATTTTGGCACCAGATAATAGGTGGATTGTCGTGCCGTCAAACGTGAACATAGTCTTATTCATCACGTTCGATGCACCCCTGAAGTAGAATGTCTCTTTGTACAGGTCGAGTATTTCTAAACATTTCTTGGCGTCATATCGAATACCACCGTTCCATGTAAAATAAAAATTTTGCCATTCGAAGTACTGCCTGTAACAGTGAAACACGCATACATGCTTGTATCCAACTTCTTGAAGTTATCCATTGTTTCTGTTTTACACAGAAGAGATAGGGTGCTCAAAGCAATATATATTAGACATACTCTTGATTTTTTATACTTAATGGGCGTTCCTGCCTCCCGGCCGATTTTTTAAAATTTCTAATCAGGATTTAGAGCCTCCTGAACGACTTTCTAGCTTGAGAAATCAGCACAAAGTAATCACAAATCCGCTTCATACAATGTTTCGCAACCAGTCAAAATCGGCAGGGAGGCAGGAACGCCCATTGACTCCCGACTCCCTGTGATGAAAAATTCACTCACACACGAATGAATACATAGATACATCGACAAGATTGTAGTATCAAGCAGGCTCCTGCTCAACAACTCGATTGGGAATATGAAAAGGGAATCTCGGGACCCACGGAGTGGGGCAGGGGAATTCAGCTGCGGACTCACCGGGGGCTTCTCGTGCATCATCCCTTGGATGGGCAGCGGCTTCTCGTCCACTTCACCCCTCGTTTTTTGGGTGGGTGGGGGCGGACATGCGGACCCGGATTCACTGAAGATTCAAGCATCATTCCCTCTTCTTACAAGGCACATCCTTGAAACAAGGATACAGCAGTTGTAGACGGTCTATTGTGCGACACGCGATGTGCTTAGCATAAACATTTTTTGCATTCGAGTGTAAAGACTGGAAGTACTCATGTCCTGTAAAATTGTTCCACTTCAGTTCCTCTCGCAAAAAAACTGAGCTTGTTCATTTTTGTCTTCAAATATTGCGGCACATCTTGCAATTTCTTTGAAGACCCGTTCTTCCCACACACTGACCGGCGTTGCATCGATTACACCGACCTGCAATAAGAAGTTATAAACAGACTTCATCATTTTCACGGTACATAAAGATATATTTAAGTAGTACCCTTAAGCCGTCTGTCCAAGTTGTACACGAAAGTTTGCGAATAAGTATGCCTCTGGTCAAAATGTTACAAGAAGAATATGAACGAGAATTACGTGTGTTGATGGAAAAAAACACGAAACCCGTCCGAAGCCTGAGCCTACTAGATGCCATCACCAATGACTTAACTGTGACATGGTTTTGCTGGAAATGGAAAGTTCTCAAAATTATTGGTTATGAAGTTCAAATCATTCATGTATGCGAGAAAGGTTGTTGTAGAGTTGTGTCTTCCTCTGATATCGGAAGCTTCTCAAGAAGTGCTTGTGCAAAACCAAGCAATTTAATACCCAATGTTGCCCATCCAGTAAGAGATGTTGCGTTCTGAAACAATCCCGACAGCGCTAGAACAAGAGCACATAATGATATCAACAGTGCCAAGAAGCGGATGTATCTATCCGGTAATGGCAAATGAGAAACCAGCTCGATGTATTTGCAAATCCCTAGCTGGTAGATAAGCATCGCTACTCCCTTAGCTTCAGGCCTTCTTCTGGACTCTTCATCTTGGAGGTGCCGCTCCTCAAATATATGTGGGTTTGCGCTGATACAGGTCCAGTACCATTGTTTATCAGGGTTTGCTTTGACAACATCCCATTTGATATGGGGGTTGCGCTCAATACACTCCAGTTCCAAGGTTTATCAGGGTTTGCTTTGACAACATCCCATTTGATAAGATTATAATCGGTATAAAACGAGGATAATAATAAATAATAATCACTCGACTAATTCATTATATTCCCTAAAGAGTCTACGTTGACATACATTATAACTCGGGTTTGTATTGACGTATCGCCATATTTTCTGAATGGTTCTTGCTGCTCAACTCATACCAGTCCCATGACTTATCAGGGTTATCTTGTACAGGTTAAGGACGTACAATTGAGGGCGAACCAAAATGAAAACAAGCTTCTCTGTGTGGGGAAGGGGAATTCAGATGCATCTTTACCAGGCCACGCCACGCCACGCCACGCCAGGCAAGGTCAGGCCAGGCCCGGACCCTTGAGTACTGCTGCCACTCTGCACGACCTCTCCATCGGAGGGCATTGCAAACTGAGGTGATAGAGGAGTCTTGCTGTTCTTTTGTTTATATTGGTGTTCACGAGCATGCATCACACTTCTCCACTTGTACACTCGCTCCACCACCTCTAAAATATGCGACTGCATAAGCAGACGAGCTTATCAAGCTTTCCCTGGTTGCGTCTGCCACCCTAGCAGAAAAAGTCTGCCATGGGTACTAAGAAGTTGAACATGGCGAGCATCGAGGCTGGCATGTGGCTGCAAATGGATTGCGTCAACCCCATCGGCCTCAAGTTCGAGCACGATGGCATTGTGAGCGCCGTCTCAGAAGGGTATTCCTCTGCAGCAGACATCAAGGTCATCCACTATGCGTGGTCAGAGCCCCATGGAAAGCGATTGATCAGCGAGACTACTCTGGCAGAATTCTTGGCAGTTGGCAGCTCTGCACGGGTTGTGAATGCGAGGTGTCGTTTCTCACCGTTGGGGGTGGTCAAAAGGGCACGCTCGCAGCTCGGCAGGGCGGATTACAATGTGTTGGAAAGGAACTGTCAGCACTTCGGTAGCTGGTGCTATGAGGGGGCGGCTTTTTATAGAGAGGTGTTCAAGTACGGCGTCATAGGCACCAGTTTCGGCCTGGTGGTCAGTATTGTAGGGATCATTGCAATTGGGATGGCGCGGGCATCTTGCTAGAAGCCGCCATGTGCGTACTAAAATGATGGAGCAGGAGGACAACACAGAAATACAGAGATGAACGGCAAAAATATGTACTCGCCTTTAGCTGATCTACCCATTGGGTTCAAGGGTCACCGGTAGGGTGTCCCACAAATTGCGTCTCCGACTGTAATAAGCATGGACTTCACCAGCTCGGCTAGGCATCATCATCGCTGACGGAGGGCCACACATGAATGCTGCATTGGCTGCACTTGTCCAACTGCTGAGAGAGCTGATGAGGCTGCTCCTTGTTTTTACTGTCCCCTCCGATGTATGAAATGATTGATAGTATAAATAAATAATGAGTTGGGATTTTATAAAAGGCTATAGACCATCCTGTGAAATAAAAGGCTATAGACCATCCTGTGCGCTTGCATGCATTGTACACACATGTTTATAGAACATGCAGTCACCGTTTCTATTCCTTAAGTGTCCCCATGACATTCTTGATCTTATTGCCCTATTCTCTTCCAACCCCAAGATTGTATTAGTGTGTAAAACTCTGCACAAAAGATATTCTGGATGGCCCCTTACCGGACTGATCCAACCACCACAGCGAGTTGGAGAGATGATGGCGAAAGGGGGGCGCGCCGACCTTCTAGCAGTATGCTTGGTGTCCAATCCTCTTGTACAGGTTAAGGGCGTACAATTGAGGGCGAACCAAAATGAAAACAAGCTTCTCTGTGTGGCTTCCAAGGCCGGTCACGCCGATGTCTGCAAGCTGCTGATGGATCCAGAGGTTGCTGGACTTGAGTTCAGGGCCCTGGCGAACTATAGCTACAGCTTGGCCTTGTTGGAGGCTGCCAATGAAGGTCACGCAGATGTCTGCAAGCTGCTGATGGATCCAGCGGTGGCTGGAATTGAGTTCAGGTCCCTGGCGAACTCTAGAGATAGCAGGGCCTTGCGTGAGGCTGCCAAGGCAGGTCACGCAGATGTCTGCAAGCTGCTCATGGATCCAGCGGTGGCTGGAATTGAGTTCAGGGCCCTGGCGAACTCTAGAGTTAGCAGGGCCTTGCGTGAGGCTGCCCAGGCAGGTCACGCAGATGTCTGCAAGCTGCTGATGGATCCAGCGGTGGCTGGAATTGAGTTCAGAGCCCGGGCGAACTCTCACGACAGTTGGGTCTTGCGGCTGGCTGCGAAGGCTGGTCACGCAGATGTCTGCAAGCTGCTGATGGATCCAGCGGTTGCTGGAATTGAGTTCAGGGCCCTGGCGAACTATAGCTACAGCTTGGCCTTGTTGGAGGCTGCATATGAAGGCCACGCAGATGTCTGCAAGCTGCTGATGGATCCAGCGGTGGCTGGAATTAAGTTCAGGGCCCGCGCGAACTCTTTCAACAGCTGGGCCTTGCGTGCGGCTGCGAAGGAAGGGCACGCAGATGTCTGCAAGCTGCTCATGGATCCAGCGGTGGCTGGAATTGAGTTCAGGGCCCTGGCGACCTCTAGAGATACCATGGCCTTGCGTGAGGCTGCCCAGGCAGGTCACGCAGATGTCTGCAAGCTGCTGATGGATCCAGAGGTGGCTGGAATTGAGTTCAGGGCCAGGGCGAACTCTCACAACAGCTGGGTCTTGCGGCTGGCTGCGAAGGCTGGTCACGCAGATGTCTGCAAGCTGCTGATGGATCCAGAGGTGGCTGGAATTGAGTTCAGGGCCCTGGCGAACTCTGTCAACAGCTTGGCATTGCGTGAGGCTGCCAATGCAGGTCACGCAGATGTCTGCAAGCTTCTGATGGATCCAGCGGTGGCTGGAATTGAGTTCAGGGCCCCGGCGAACTCTCTCAACAGCTGGGCGTTGCGGCTGGCTGCGAAGGCTGGTCACGCAGATGTATGCAAGCTGCTCATTGATCCAGATGCGGCTGGCCCCGAGTACAGCTGAGTTGAGACAACCAACGTCTGTGTCTTTTTGATCAGACTTCTACAGTCGGCGGAACAGTAAAATGACTAGTTGCGAAACATGGTACGAAGCGGAATTGTGATTCCTTTTTGTGGCTGATGTCTCAAGCTAGAGAGTCGTTCAGGAGGCTCTAAATCCTAATTAAAATTTAAAAAAATCGGCCGGGATGCAGGAACGCCCATTGTTTCCTGCTGGATTCGGTGGCATGATCCATGTGCTGAAGCATGCGCCACATCCGATCCATTAAATATATATGTTATGTGTTTAGAAACGATATGTCCTTGATACTTCCTGGATTGATTGTTAGCGGGTTCCATGAATATTTTGACCGTGATCTTCTCACCACCCACAACGTCACACATATTTTGAACGTTGCTACGGAATGCAATGATGGAGCAGGAGGACAACACCGAAATACAGAGATGAAGGGCAAAAATAAGTACTCGCCTTTAGATGATCTACCCATTGGGTTCAAGGGTCACCGGTAGGGTGTCCCACAAATTGCGTCTCCGACTGTAATAAGCATGGACTTCACCAGCTCGGCTAGGCATCATCATCGCTGACGGAGGGCCACACATGAATACTTGTCCAACTGCTGAGAGAGCTGATGAGGCTGCTCCTTGTTTGTACTGTCCCCTCCGATGTATGAAATGACTGAGAGTATAAATAAATAATGAGTTGGGATTTAAAGCTATAGACCATCCTGTGCGCTTGCATGCATTGTACACACATGTTTATAGAACATGCAGTCACCGTTTCTATTCCTTAAGTGTCCCCATGACATTCTTGATCTTATTGCCCTATTCTCTTCCAACCCCAAGATTGTATTAGTGTGTAAAACTCTGCACAAAAGATATTCTGGATGGCCCCTTACCGGACTGATCCAACCACCACAGCGAGTTGGAGAGATGATGGCGAAAGGGGGGCGCGCCGACCTTCTAGCAGTATGCTTGGTGTCCAATCCTCTTGTACAGGTTAAGGGCGTACAATTGAGGGCGAACCAATATGAAAACAAGCTTCTCTGTGTGGCTGCCAAGGCCGGTCACGCCGATGTCTGCAAGCTGCTGATGGATCCAGAGGTTGCTGGACTTGAGTTCAGGGCCCTAGCGAACTATAGCTACAGTTTGGCCTTGTTGGAGGCTGCCAAGGCAGGTCACGCAGATGTCTGCAAGCTGCTGATGGATCCAGCGGTGGCTGGAATTGAGTTCAGGGCCAGGGCGAACTGTAGCAACAGCTGGGCCTTGCAGGTGGCTGCCAAGGCAGGTCACGCAGATGTCTGCAAGATGCTGATGGATCCAGCGGTGGCTGGAATTGAGTTCAGGGCCCTGGCGGACCTCATAGAGAGAGCAGGCCTTCTGCCGTGAGGCTGCCCGGCAGTCACGCAGATGTAGCCAAGCTATGCTGACGGATCCAGCGTTGGGCTGGACTTGAGTTCAGGGCCAGGGCGAACTCTCACAACAGCTAGGGTCTTGCGGCTGTCTGCGAAGGCTGGTCACGCAGAAAATGTCTGCAAACTGCTGATGGCCAGAGGTTGGCCTGAAAATTTGAGTTAAGGGCCCATCCAGCGGTGGCTGGAATTGAGTTCAGGGCCCTGGCGAACTCTGTCAACAGCTGGGCATTGCGTGAGGCTGCCAATGCAGGTCACGCAGATGTCTGCAAGATGCTGATGGATCCAGCGGTGGCTGGAATTGAGTTCAGGGCCCCGGCGAACTCTCTCAACAGCTGGGTCTTGCGGCTGGCTGCGAAGGCTGGTCACGCAGATGTATGCAAGCTGCTGATGGATCCAGATGCGGCTGGCCCCGAGTACAACTGAGTTGAGACAACCAACGTCTGTGTCTTTTTGATCAGACTTCTACAGTCGGCGGAACAGTAAAATGACTAGTTGCGAAACATGGTACGAAGCGGAATTGTGATTCCTTTTTGTGCTGATGTCTCAAGCTAGAGAGTCGTTCAGGAGGCTCTAAATCCTGATTAAAATTTAAAATGGAACAGTCCCGCTGACCCTGCAATTTGTGGGAAATGTAACGATTGGGATTCTAAATGGAACACTTGGATCGGATCATCAGAAATCAAACATGATGCACGGAAACACACGGTAAAGTAGACTCACGTACACCATTCATTGTAACGCTTGGGCTTCTCACTGATCAAGTGCGGCATATGGACAAGGCTGGGCAACTGCCGCATTAAGGCTGCGATAGCAAGTCATTTGGACATATGAGAACTTGGGTCGTCCATTGGAGTTTCTAGCAAACTGTGTCGAGCAGATGATCAGCAGCAGCAGCAGCGTGCAGCGAGCAGCGATGCATGCAGCAGTATGCTATTGCGGCTCACGCCCGAACACACGAACAAAAGAGGGGAAACACCCATCGACCGACTCAAGCAAAAAAAGTGCTCATCAGACGATCAGAAACTGCGCCTGCAATTCCTCTACCTCAACTCCTCCAGCTCCGGGCCTCCAACTCTGCCACAAGCGGAGTTAGTTCAAGTGTACAAGTGATTGTTGATAATTGAACTAGAAGTCGTTCCATGTCTGTGTGGCCTAGATCTCTTGCAACACGACGAGGGCATCCATCCAGGATGTTAACATTAGCCCCTGCAAGTATGAGTTGTCGTACTATAGTCAAATTGTTTTGTTTTGATGCTGATATTAAGGCGGATCCATGCCTAGCGTTAGGGTCACTACCTGCAATCAACAATAATTTAACAATCTCCGGTTTGTTCAATTGGACAGAGTAAACCAAAGCAGTGTAATCATTTTCATGGAAGTTTATGCCTTGAATTAGCAAGCGTCTAACACCATCGACATCGCCTTTTTCAATCGCTTCTATAAGTGTCATCATTTGTAACACCGTGCCTAAATAAATCCCGATAAATATTGGCCTCAATTTATTTTTTATCATTGCACCGCATGGGGTGAACACTTTGGAGTCTCGAGAGACATGGTGCGGAGGCGGTTTATCATCCCATCCATGCACAAGCGGCGGAGCCCCTTTGACCTCTTCCCCACAGCGGAGCGACTGGGGGCGACCGGAGGGGAGCCCCTACGTGAAGTCTGCGAGGAACCGAGTGGGTGGGCGACCGGAGGGGAGCCCACAGTACAGTTCACATCAAGCATCATGAACATCCATCATCATGGACCCCGCCTGCTACCAGCAGACGTATGTGTACGGACGGGACCTGCAAGACTCGCTGCTGCCGGTGCTCAGGAGCATCGTGCAGCAAATGAGAAGGGTGAACCCGGCAGAAGCAAGCAAGTACGAGGACGACGCAGCCTTCCTCCAGGGGTCACCTTCAGGGCCATGCAGGGAATGGCCATGCACAGACGGACCTGCATCAGGGTCCTCTCGGAGAGGGGCGTGCCCCTGCCAGAGGAACTACGAACGCACTGGACAACAACAACGATTTTACAAAAGGGAATAATACACCCTACATAAACTAAATGGCACTACTTTCCTACAGGATGAGGAAGAGTACCAATGGCCATTTTGAAAATAAAAAACATTCAGATACTTACAAAACCGCGGGGAGACGGATGTGATGCAGGGAATGGTTTCAGTTCAGCAAACTGTGCGTCAATGATGAGATGGCATGCCCTTGCATCGGACAAATTCCATGCACACCTGAGGCAGCGACACATCGTTGCAAAGTGCTCGCAGTTGTTGAATGCGGCGTTGTAGACAAAATGGGTTTGCTCATCTTTGACCAGAGCGAGGGCAAATTGGGTTTGCTCAGCATCTTTGACCAGAGCGAGGAAAAATTGGGTTTGCTCAGCATCTTTGACCAGAGCGAGGACAAATTGGTGTTGCTCAGCATCTTTGTCCAGAGCGAGGGCAAGGCTTGCCGAGAGGGTCTGATCCAGAGCAGCCCCTTCGTGGTACAAAGCCTCCGCAAAGATAGAGCCGTTGGCAACGAAGTCTTCGTATGATCGCAAGGAGACGATGGCCTGCTCATTCGAAATTCCCCACACATCAACGACTGTCGGGACTTCGATATCCCCTGGTACCACCACTTGCTGCCCTACAAAGATGCCATGGTGCCTGTAACCGGATGCGTCTTTGACCATGATTTGGGCGCCAGGCTTAAGCTTGCCTAACATAGCATAGATGCTATTGTACTGCGTCAGGGTAGCATATGGGTGCCCGAGGTCTGGTGGTGACCAATCTGGAAGCATTCGCTTGATGTGGGCGATTGCCGATGTGAGGATGTCGGCAAGGGGATCTTCCCGAGCTGCCATGTTTGTCTGAAATTATGTGAGATAATGTATGTTGAGATTCTAACTTTTAAACTTAAAAATGGTGTTTGAAGGTTATCAATCAGGCTTGGAAATGGAAAAACGTTGGGGGGGCATGAGCTCACCTACGTGCGAGGATATTTAGCTTCGAAATAGCATGGATCGATACAGAATATACAACTGCACGAAAAACATAACAGCAAGCAGCTCCAGAATGCCCTTTTCCTGAGCGGAAGATACCCGAATAGCCTTACGTAATCGTCCATGTATTCCCACGTGTTTGCCTTGTACGTCTTTTCTATCTCTACAATCTTCTTCAATCGAGCAGCATTCTGGTCGTACTCAATTGTGGCACCAGATAATAGGTGGATTGTCGTGCCGTCAAACGTGAACATAGTCTTCTTCATCACGTTCGATGTACGCCTGAAGTAGAATGTCTCTGTGTACAGGTCGAGTATTTCTAAACAGTTCTTGGCGTCATCCTCATTATCGAATACCACCGTTCCATGTAAAATAAACTTGTTGCTCCTGTCATACCACGTACTGCCTGAAACTGTGAAACACACATACATACATGTCTCCAACTTCTTGAAGGTATCCATTGTTTCTGTTTTACACAGAAGAGATAGGGTGCGCAAAAGCAATATACTAGACATAGTCTTGATTTTTTATACTTGTGAAAAATAAACATGGTATCATTCTCATCAGACAGGTGTAGCCAAGTCTGCGTGGCATGCTAGACAACCGCGCTCGTGTATCGAATGGGGAATACACTCGACGGAATACTAAAATGAAACCGCTTTCTGGAGTGTACGGCACACCTTACACTTACACTTAACCAAATGGGTCCGCGTTCCCACTCACTACAGATATATCAACAACATGGGCAAGCAACATGGAGGGCAACTGGGACATGCTGAAGCAGGCTGCTGCTGAGAAGCCGATTGTCACCAAAGGCACTGGAACCTACAAGCGCACTTTTCCGGTGGACCACATAACAGGCAAGGTGCTGATCCGTTGTGCAGCTAGTGACAACGAGGTGCTGCTTGAGCAGAACAGCGGGAAGTACACAGGCATAAAGCTCATGCGTGGGATGTGGGAAGAGCCAACGGGGCACAGAAGTGGCACATTCTTTCCAGTCGCAGCACCTGCCGGCGTAGGGGTGTTGTGGGGCAGCGCTGGGCACTGCCTCATGCCCGCCAGCGTGCAACAGAAGTGGCAGTGCGGCTACGGCACAGACGTGCTGCCGTCCAGTCTGTCCACTCGGCCGGTTCCCCGCGCGATTGTGGACCTGGGCTGGCTTACGGCGGGGCGCAACGTCAGCGAGCTGGCTGAACACATCCCCTCGCAGCCCTCGCAGCGCATAGGTGAGGCTGAGGTCCTGCCAGACTTCGGGTTCATGGTCACCAAGGCGCCTGAGGGGGGTCAGATGCAGCTCTTCATTCCCAGCGCAAGGAAGCTAGTGGATGGGGACGCGGTGTGCGTGCTGGGGTTTGCTCATCGCCTGACTGCCGAATGGGCGAAAATGTTTCTGCGCACCGAGGCGGATTATGAGCAGGCCGCTAATGAGAACGAGCTACTGGGCCATCAGCTGCCTGCTCCAGAAGACTGGCGGCTGGATGAAAATCTAGCCTTGCGACGTGCGCTTGACCTGGAGGATGATGTGTGCTACCCCTCGCGCTTGGTCGTGTCGCCTGGACTGGTGGCAGGGGCCTCTCAGCGCATCATCGAGCACACCTGCAGCACCTTCCCGGGCATGTCAGGCGGGCCGGGCGTGGACGTGCAAACCCCTTGGCAGCTGATGTTTGTGCACACTCGCGCCGACACAGACTTCCGCCGCAACAACTACGGCTACTCCGTCCACCACCCGCTATTTGTCAAGGCCTATGAGCGGGAGGTGCTACCGAGGCTGCTGGCCACATCATCCGATATGCTCTCAAAAGAGATGATGCGCTGCTTGCACGGGTATCTGGATGCCAACAAGGACCAGCTTGCTGACCAAGGCGTTTTGCATCAGGTGGAGAAGCGATGCTGAGTCGCGCAAGGTATGCTCTGCGCCCCGTTATGGGATCGTTCAAGCAGACTTATGCTTGACACTCTTTTTGAGTTTTTGAAGGGGTGGAGGGACCCGCGGAGCGGGGCAGAGGCATTCAGCTACTGATGCACACGCACCGCCGCAGATGATATAACATTTTGCTTTAGGTGCTACAACCGATACAAGCGATACACTTTTTTTTTAATAATAAAAAGAGAGAGAGGAGATGTATGTTTTGTAGAGCATAGCGCCTGCTTGAAACATTGCGGATGTCTTTTGTAGACTCCCTAAGACACGATCCGGTTTCCTGTAGCGTTTGTATCGTTTGTACGGCTCTCATCAATAGTTTCAACTTGTCGTTCCATATATAACCTTTTGCTGTAGGTGCTACAAACGATACAAGCGCTACACTTTTTTTCAATAATAAAGAGAGAGAGAGGAGATGTATGTTATGTTTTGTAGAGCATAGCCATGCTTGAAACATTGCGGATGTATTTTGTAGACGCTCCATAAGACACGATCCGGTTTCCTGTAGCGTTTGTATCGTTTTTAAGGCTCTCATCAATAGTTTTCTTGTGTTAATGAGTATCCTGCGTGTGCCATTCGGTGTTCGGCCTCTTGTGTCCTCCTATACATTCGACAGTGTTCCGCATCTTGTGTCCTCCGATACATTCGACAGTGTTCCGCATCTTGCGTGTGTCAATGAGGGTCCTGCGTGTGCCATTCGACAGTGTTCCATCGTTTGCGTGAGAATGAGTGAGAGTGGTTGGTGGGTTTCTCGATCTCTGATCTACCCATTGGGTTCAAGGGTTTCCGACTGTAGAGTGTAGTGAATCCGGGTCCGCAGATCCCCCCCCCCCCCCATTTAATATGCTTGAGACCCCATCTGATCACGTTGCGAGTCAGCTGCGAACTCGTGTGAAGATTCGAGGCGCGCGAAAAACACGTGGCAGATCTGGGCGCATCATGGGGGACACGTGTCGTGTCGTCTCAAGCAGACCTTGGGACACACGACACGTGGGGCAGGGGAATTCAGCTGCGGACTCGCAGAAACACGTGTCGGATCTGACCTGGTTACAGGTGTTCAAACTGGCTGACCGCAAACGCTCGCATCGGTGAAAGGTGACCTGTCACAGGATAGACATGTCGAACGTCGCGATCTTCAGCTGAAACATGATAAGGGTTTGGTCGGTTTATATGCTCGGTGCAGCGAGGAAGCACCACATCTTTCGCTGGTTACCACTCAATTCTTGGAAATTCTGAAGCTTCCAGGATTTCGCGACGAGTTGCATCGCCTGTTCGCTAATTGCTCAGGAAGTGCTTTTGCTAGCTCAATCAATCGCGTTTGTTCAACCAACACCCAGCCCGTTGCAAGGGTTGGTCCGGATCTAGCTTACAGTCGAAGTTGTTAAAGATGCTTTTCTGATGCCCCTTCCCCCCAAATTTCTTCTATTACAGGCTACCCATTTATCTTTCCTTCTCTTCCTCCTTTTTTTCTTCCCTCTGCGATTGACGGTGTTATGATAGCCTCACAGCTCGATTTCGCTATATAGACTGTTGAGCTCCCCCCTCCCGGGTCGGATATTCCTAGGCCTTACACGGCGCCTGCATATAGTTGTCTTGTATTGTTGCTGCTGCTGACCATACCTTTCCTGCAATGTCGCGAGCTCAGTGTTCGATAGGCTTACAGGGATAGTTGTTAGATGGCTTGTGCTGGCACCGCACTTACCTGCACTTTCTCTTTTGTTTCCACGTTTCTGTTCGAGAGTGGTCCGATAGCCTACAGTCGCTCTCGATTTGTAGTTGTTTAGATGTGCTGCTACTACCTACCTTCCTGCACATTCTGTCGTTCTTGTGCTATTATCGAGTTGAGCTGGTCGGATCTAGCTTACAGGATAGTTGTTAGATGCTTCTGCTGCACTACCTTCCTGCACTGTCGCGAGTGTTCGATAGCTTACATGATGCTATATCGAGTTGAGCTGATCGGATCTATCTTAAAGGATAGTTGTTAGATGCTGCTGCTGCACTACCTTCCTGCACTGTCGCGAGTGTTCGATAGCTTACATGATGCTATATCGAGTTGAGCTGATCGGATCTATCTTACAGGATAGTTGTTAGATGCTTCTGCACTGACTGACTGATTTATGCTCCATTTTTTCGTAACACAGGAAACATGCCCAAGTCAACCCAGAATACGTAGGAACTCTAATAAGTCTCGATGTGGGAGGAAAGCTGGAAAGTTATAAAGGCTGCATCTCTCGAGTGCGTGGTACTTCATTGTTCGGAGCAGCCTTGGTAGTTGATGACATCCAATCTTGGTGAGTTTATCCCGAGCCCCAAAGTCCGACTGTATGTGTTTTGTCTTCTAACTACGCTAGACACGGCGTTCCTGCCAGCATGTAATTATGCGCTACGTACCTCTGTAATGGTCACGGTTCACCAACTTGCTATTATCCATGGCGGAACATCAAAGGAATCCTGTACGCTACCCAGCAGCAGATTTCTTCACACAACACCTAGTGAGTTTGTTTAGGGTTTCCTTGTCCAATTCATAGGTTGTTTCTTGATTGTAATGTTACTGTCATGTCAAGCACTTGTGTATGGCCATACTGAATCAATTAATGGATGATGCCTTGGCATAAACTTATGTTTGAATTGACTAATTCATTGGCAATTGTCAGTCCTACTTGTAGGATGACTGGTGCAGTGAGATGTGTCTTCAAACAGGGTTGTGCCTTGTCAAAATCATGGGTTGTTCTTGATTGTAATGTAACTGTCACTGTCATGTCAAGCACTTTTGTATGGTCATACTAAATCAATTAATGGATGATACCTTGGCATTTTGTAATGTAACTGTCACTGTCATGTCAAGCACTTGTGTATGGTCATACTGAATCAATTAATGGATGATACCTTGACATTTTGTAATGTTACTGTTACTGTCATGTCAAGCACTTGCGTATGGTCATACTGAATCAATTAATGGATGATACCTTGGCATTTTGTAATATTACTGTCACTGTCATGTCAAGCACTTGTGTATGGTCATACTGAATCAATTAATGGATGATACCTTGGCATTTTGTAATTTTACTGTTACTGTCATGTCAAGCACTTGCGTATGGTCATACTGAATCAATTAATGGATGATGCCTTGGCATTTTGTAATGTTACTGTTATCATGTCAAGCACTTTTGTATGGTCATACTGAATCAATTAATGGATGATACCTTGGCATTTTGTTATGTTACTGTTACTGTCATGTCAAGCACTTGTGTATGGTCATACTGAATCAATTAATGGATGATACCTTGGCATTTTGTAATGTTACTGTTACTGTCATGTCAAGCACTTGCGTATGGTCATACTGAATCAATTAATGGATGATGCCTTGGCATTTTGTAATGTTACTGTTACTGTCATATCAAGCACTTGTGTATGGTCATACTGAATCAATTAATGGATGATACCTTGGCATTTTTTAATGATACTCTTACTGTCATGTCAAGCACTTGCGTATGGTCATACTGAATCAATTAATGGATGATACCTTGGCATTTTGTTATGTTACTGTTACTGTCATGTCAAGCACTTGTGTATGGTCATACTGAATCAATTAATGGATGATACATTGGCATTTTTTAATGTTAATGTTACTGTCATGTCAAGCACTTGTGTATGGTCATACTGAATCAATTAATGGATGATACCTTGGCATTTTGTACTGTTACTGTTACTGTCATATCAAGCACTTGTGTATGGTCATACTGAATCAATTAATGGATGATACATTGGCATTTTGTAATGATACTGTTACTGTCATGTCAAGCACTTGTGTATGGTCATACTGAATCAATTAATGGATGATACCTTGGCATTTTGTAATGATACTGTTACTATCATGTCAAGCACTTGTGTATGGTCATACTGAATCAATTAATGGATGATACATTGGCATTTTGTAATGATACTGTTACTGTCATGTCAAGCACTTGTGTATGGTCATACTGAATCAATTAATGGATGATACCTTGGCATTTTGTAATGTAACTGTTACTGTCATGTCAAGCACTTGTGTATGGTCATACTGAATCAATTAATGGATGGTACCTTGGTATTTTGTAATGTAACTGTTACTGTCATGTCAAGCACTTGTGTATGGTCATACTGAATCAATTAATGGATGATACATTGGCATTTTGTAATGTAACTGTTACTGTCATGTCAAGCACTTGTGTATGGTCATACTGAATCAATTAATGGATGATACCTTGGCATTTTTTAATGATACTCTTACTGTCATGTCAAGCACTTGCGTATGGTCATACTGAATCAATTAATGGATAGCCAAGCACTTGGTAGGTCATACTGAATCAATTAATGAGATGATACAGTTGGCATTTTTTATGTTACTGTTACTGTCATGTCAAGCACTTGTGTATGGTCATACTGAATCAATTAATGGATGATACCTTGCATTTTGTACTGTTACTGTTACTGTCATAGTCAAGCACTTGTGTATGGTCATACTGATAATCAATTAATGGATGATACATTGGCATTTTGTAATGATACTGTTACTGTCATATCAAGCACTTGTGTATGGTCATACTGAATCAATTAATGGATGATACCTTGGCATTCTGTAATGATACTGTTACTATCATGTCAAGCACTTGTGTATGGTCATACTGAATCAATTAATGGATGATACATTGGCATTTCTGTAATGATACTGTTACTAGTCATGTCAAGCACTTGTGTATGGTCATACTGAATCAATTAATGGATGATACCTTGGCATTTTGTAATGTAACTGTTACTGTCATGTCAAGCACTTGTGTATGGTCATACTGAATCAATTAATGGATGATACCTTGGCATTTTGTAATGTAACTGTTACTGTCATGTCAAGCACTTGTGTATGGTCATACTGAATCAATTAATGGATGATACATTGGCATTTTGTAATGTAACTGTTACTGTCATGTCAAGCACTTGTGTATGGTCATACTGAATCAATTAATGGATGATACATTGGCATTTTGTAATGTAACTGTTACTGTCATGTCAAGCACTTGTGTATGGTCATACTGAATCAATTAATGGATGATACCTTGGCATTTTGTAATGTAACTGTTACTGTCATGTCAAGCACTTGTGTATGGTCATACTGAATCAATTAATGGATGATACCTTGGCATTTTGTAATGTAACTGTTACTGTCATGTCAAGCACTTGTGTATGGTCACACTGAATCAATTAATGGATGATACATTGGTATTTTGTAATGTAACTGTTACTGTCATGTCAAGCACTTGTGTATGGTCATACTGAATCAATTAATGGATGATACCTTGGCATTTTGTAATGTAACTGTTACTGTCATGTCAAGAATGTAGAAATGTTCTGTGGCAGTGTACAGAAAATCTCTCTTTCATCCTCAGGTCACGTCGAAGCTTGAAGGAGGAGATTTTGATGCACACTCGGACCGGTATTGACGCGCTTCAGATGGACCTCGTGGTTTTGATCATGCGCCTAGCAGGCAGTTGGCAGAAGGACGGGTGCTGGATGCACGCAGGATTCATCAGTCGAGCCATGCATACTGCTTTCGCTGCTGACGCTGCATGTGAAGCACAGGCGCTTGTGGACAGATGTGACCATCTCAATGAGAACCCCATGAGGTTAGCGTGTAAGGCCGGGCGAGCCGACGTCGTCAGCATATTGCTAAAAGATCACAACGACATCCGGTCATTGGAGTACGCCGCTAAGGGAGGTCATGTGGATCTCTGCAAGCTTCTTATGGATCCGGAGTTTGCAGGCGAGCACTGCACAAAGGCAGATGTCAACGAAAGCCAGGCACTGAGGTACGCCGCTGAGGGAGGTCATGTGGATGTATGCAAGGTTCTGATGAATCCTGAGTTCACAGGCGAGGAGCACCGTGCCAAGGCAGATGTCAAAGAAAGCAAGGCACTGAGGTACGCCGCTCGGGGAGGCTATCAGGATGTATGCAAAGTTCTGATGAATCCTGAGTTCACAGGCGAGGAGCACCGTGCCAAGGCAGATGACACAGAAAGCCAGGCACTGGGTTACGCCGCTTATGGAGGCTATCTCGATGTCTGCATGGTTCTGATGAATCCTGAGTTCGCTGGCGAGGAGCACCGTGCCAAACCTGATGCAAGCTTCAGCTATGCACTGAGAATCGCCGCTCTGGGAGGCTATCTGGATGTCTGCAAGGTTCTTATGAATCCTGAGTTCGCGGGAGAGGAGCACCGTGCCAAGGCAGATGACTACAACAGCCATGCACTGAGGGAAGGTGCTCGGGGAGGCTATCCGGATGTCTGCAAGGTTCTTATGAATCCTGAGTTCGCGGGCGAGGAGCACCGTGCCAAGGCAGATGACAACGAAAGCCATGCACTGTGTACCGCCGCTAATGGAGGCTATCTGGATGTCTGCAAGGTTCTGATGAATCCTGAGTTCGCGGGCGAGAATCACCGTGCCAAGGCAGATGAAAACGAAAGCCAGGCACTATGTGAAGCCGCTCGTGAAGGACATGTGGATGTCTGCAAGGTTCTTATGAATCCTGAGTTTGCGGGCGAGGAGCACCGTGCCAAGGCAGATGACTACAACAGCTATGCACTGTGGGAAGGTGCTCGGGGAGGCTATCTGGGTGTCTGCAAGGTTCTGATGAATCCTGAGTTCGCGGGCGAGGAGCACCGTGCCAAGGCAGATGACCAAGACAATCGTGCATTGAGATTAGCCGCTCGGGGAGGCTATCTGGATGTCTGCAAGGTTCTTATGAATCCTGAGTTCGCGGGCGAGGAGCACCGTGCCAAGGCAGATGACCAAGACAGTCGTGCACTGAGTGCCGCCGCTAATGGAGGCTATCTGGATGTCTGCAAGGTTCTGATGAATCCTGAGTTCGCGGGCGAGGAGCACCGTGCCAAGGCAGATGACAACGAAAGCCAGGCACTATGTGACGCCGCTCGTGAAGGACATGTGGATGTCTGCAAGGTTCTGATGGATCCTGAGTTCGCGAGCGAGGAGCACCGTGCCAAGGCAGATGACCAAGACAGTCGTGCATTGAGAATCGCCGCTCTGGGAGGCTATCTGGATGTCTGCAAGGTTCTTATGAATCCTGAGTTCGCGAGCGAGGAGCACCGTGCCAAGGCAGATGACCAAGACAGTTTTGCACTGAGTGCCGCCGCTAATGGAGACTATCTGGATGTCTGCAAGGTTCTTATGAATCCTGAGTTCGCGGGCGAGAAGCACCGTGCCAAGGCAGATGCCAACGAAAGCCATGCACTGTGTACCGCCGCTAATGGAGGCTATCTGGGTGTCTGCAAGGTTCTGATGAATCCTGAGTTCGCGGGCGTGGAGCACCGTGCCAAGGCAGATGACGACGGAAGCCAGGCATTATGTGCCGCCGCTCGGGGAGACTATCTGGATGTCTGCAAGGTTCTGATGAATCCTGAGTTCGCGGGCGAGGAGCACCGTGCCAAGGCAGATGACAACAAAAGCCGGGCATTATGTGCCGCCGCTCGGGGAGACTATCTGGATGTCTGCAAGGTTCTGATGAATCCTGAGTACGCGGGCGAGAAGCACCGTGCCAAGGCAGATGACTACACCATGCATGCACTGAAGGAACGTGCTATGGAAAGACATGTGGATGTCTGCAAGGTTCTGATGAATCCTGAGTTCGCGGGCGAGGAGCACCGTTTGCGCATACAATCACAACGAGATGTATTTGCTTTTTATCAGAACCTTGAATCTCGTTAACCATTTTCTGGCATAACAAAGTTGAACATTGCTTGTGCCGTTGGTGTACAGAAAACAAAGACTGTCGTTTGTCGACAATGCTTAGTACATTTTCAACAAATCTGTGTTCGTCTCAATAAGTTTGCTTACAAATTCACGTCGTTTTCGATTTACACCAAAGCGTTTCCACATCCACAGAGTAGAACGACTGATATATGTTTCATTTTACTGTTCCGACGACTGTAGTAGATGGAAACATTCGATTGTCGGTTCACACAGATCCAGAGTATAACGAGACAATGAAGAAGTGCTGTCTACATCCTGTGTATTAATAAGTAGTTACTTCCAAAAGTTTAGTGAAAATGCAGCGGTGGTCGAACAGATGTCCGATGTGATCGTTGCAATTGTCGAAAGAATTCTAACCTTTGAATTTCCGGTTACTTTCAGGGATCTCATCCTTGGGGAGAGAGTGACCGCGACGCTGCGGAAATGCGACAGAACCATGAAGGAGAGACTGAAGTCGTTAGAGGGGTGTATCCAGTGCCATGCAGCCGTAAAGCGTGGTGTATCCAGTGCCATGCAGCCGTAAAGCGTGGTGTATCCAGTGCCACGCAGACGCAAAATAACCTCGCATCAGTCGGCACATGTGCCGCTATGCCCCTCCCAATCAAAAAATAACGTAAGTAACAAAATCCAGGGAAAAATATCTTTCTACATCACGGTTGTTCTCATCCTCAAGCAACCAACCTCATAACTGCTTGTCAATGGATGATAACCACCGTACCACATTAAACAAGTGGCGGAGCCCCTTTCACCTCTTCCCTTCAGGGGAGCCCCCACAAAGGAGTCCGCGAAGAATTGAGTACAGGTCACATTAAATAGCAGACTCACTACTGATTTACGGAACTGTAATCACACACACACTCGACGCCATGGATGATAGATGCAGGCAGGGAGGGAGCAAGTTGGTTAGTTCGTTGGTTGGTTGGTTGTCTGTGCAAGAGGGGAGGAGGGAGCAAAACTCCGACGACGTCAAGAGAACAAGAGACACGTACGCCCGCAAACGGAGGGGGGGGGGGGGGAATTCACAGGGGGACCATGGGGTACGGTACAATACAGTACAGTACAGTACAGTACATACAGGCAGGACCGTCTCGTCTCTAAGAAATGTATCAAAAAAAAGAGTATCTAACTGAGTATCTATATAATTAAAGTTGCTGGCTGAGGGAGAGGGAGCGAAGCTCAATTGAGAGCTCGATAGCAGCTAGCCTCTTGGCTAGGCATGCCTCACGCTTGGAGGGAGTCTGGTTCATGCACGTTAGGTGCGCGCACTTGCCAGTGGTGAAGGTTCCACCATTGGGGTTGCTTAATAGCACCTGTTTTCTACTACACGGGTTGCCGTGAATGGTGAGAGCAGTGCAGCCCAGGGTGGGGGAGTATCCCACGATGGTCATATCGCCGTGTTTGGAGCCAACAGGTAGCTCGTTCTTTGGAACGGACCCCCCGCAACCACCAACACGACCGGAGGCCAAGGAGGAGGACAGGGAGCACGTTGAGAACGAGCCAGCAGTAGAGGCAGCCGCAGCAGGAGCAGGAGCAGCCGCAGCAGGAGAAGGAGCAGGAGCCACAGAGGGTGACACAGAGCGTGAACCATTGGCGCGGCGCTTTTTACCGCTACTACCGGACCCCGTGCCAACGTCCTCGGTGGTTTCGTCGTCCTCGGGGAGGGAGACTGAGGCACTGGAGAGGGCGTGCACGGAGGAAGTTGCACAATTTTCAGCGACAGCATCCGCAGCAGCTACTGCAACGGGGAGAAGCATTAGCTGTAGGGGCTCTTTCTCCCCGTTGGGGGAATCTTCGAGAAACTTTTTGTGAGCCATCTTCATTGCACCGACAGAGTCGGCGAGACAATCTGGAACGCTGGTCAGGGATATGATAGCGCTGCAAATGCCCTTCAAATTAGGGACGGTGGCTCTATGGGATAGCTTACTTCGGTCCTTCTTCTGGACCACGTCGAAGATACAGGTAGTATCGACGAACGCAGTTATCTGGGCAGACATAGAAGTAGACATGAATTGACTTGAAAGATTTCAAAGGGGAGAGAGGAGATATTGGGATGTAGCAGTTGTTGTTATTGGAGTTGTTGGAACGAAAAAAATGCGTCAATTTTTTTTTAGCATGGTAGGCAACTGTAACAACAACAATACAGGTGCAGGGGGACATGTATACATCAGACGTAGACATGTGTCTCAGACACTCTGTACGTGAACAGATGGGATGGATGATGTCACAAACAAGCGGCGGAGCCTCTTTCACCTTTTCCCCACAGCGGAGCGACCGGGGGCGACCGGAGGGGAGCCCCCACAAAGGAGTCTGCGAGGAACCGAGCGGGTGGGCGACCGGAGGGGAGCCCACAGTGTAACATCAACCAGAAGATGCGTGCGGTTGGTTTCACACGCTTGCCATTGACTCGACATGACGCGTGCACGCATGGGGATTCAACGGCAATAGTCAGCTCGGAAGAAGTAGTACCACTTTCATCAGTTCCCCTCTTAATCGACAAGACCGCGCGTGACTACCATCCTCGTGTCTTTATAGACCTGTCTTGGTTCTCACAAATTGCTAACAATTAGTCACATCACAGACAGAGCGACCACTCTCATCCGGCGGAAATTGTGTCGAGTCACATCACAGACAGAGCGACCACTCTCATCCGGCGGAAATTGTGTCGAGTCACATCACAGACAGAGCGACCTCTCGCATCAGGCGGCACCTGTGTCTAGTCACATCACAGAGCGAGCGACCTCTCGCATCACGGCGGCACCTGTGTCTAGTCACATCACAGACAGAGCGACCTCTCGCATCACGACGGCACCTGTGTCGAGTCACATCACAGACAGAGCGACCTCTCTCATCAGGCGGCACATGTGTCTAGTCACATCCCAGAGCGACCTCTCGCATCACGGCGGCACCTGTGTCAAGTGACTCACACGGCGACTACTACAGTCGGCGGAACGATGTCGACTTACGGGGGACGATCGCTCGCATCGCAAAGAAGTCGATACTCTCTAAGATACTCATAGATGACGGAAAATACGGTAAAGTAATCGCAACATGTGATCACATGTCAAGCATGGGTCTGCTAGACAAGCGCTCTCGTATATCGATAGGGGAATCGCGTCCCCCACGGAGTGGGGCAGAGGGATTTCATTTTAGCGGTTTAATAATTGTTTCAAATGTTTCATGACCCACTCTCCTGACTCTTCATCTACGCTTACTACAAAACTAAACAGCAATCTGGTCCAGAACGACGAACATCTTCCTAATCTTCGTCGGCACATACTGAGCGTCGATGGTAGAAGATGCTGCGCGTAGCTCATTCGCGTCTGGCTCCCCTACCATACTTATGATGTTCTCTATCACGTTAGGTGGAATTGAAGAGAATAGGGTTGGGTCCAACTGTCTGGCAAGACATGTGCTTTCGTTTGTGCAGAAGCGGATCACGAAATCGCCCACAACAGCGTCGGATGCAATGAGGTGGGTTAGTCTCCTTTCTAATACATTCCACTCCACATAAATCTCAACAATGCATGCCCCCCGTATAGGTCCATCCTTATTGTTCTCCCATGCTCGCATGTGCTCCAACAGTGTCAGTCTCCTCATAAGCGCACAGACGAGTCCGTTGAGATTGCATTTGCGGATATGAATATTCTCATGCCACACTTCTTGGGGGTGTAAGAGTGTGCTATCGTCATTGACGTACGCCTCGAACGCATCGCGTTGTAGAAACAAAACCTGCAAACGGTCAGGAAATCCAAACAATTGACGCGCATCGGCATACCTTGCACATTGCACTCCAATGTTCAACGGTTTAAAACCCACCTTGAAAGGCATACTTGATTATATATGCACAGCTTTTTACTTTATGTTGAGCAGTCAGTACCAACAACTGTATGGGATAGACTCTTGGCGAAGACATTCGGGGGAGAGTGAATGCCGTAAGGTGTGCCGTACAAGAGGCGTTTTCATTTTAGTATTCCGTCGACTGTATCTTGCGCTTATTCTGGACAACAAGTGAAAAGCTTTACTTTATAAACAATCAATCAATGATTGACAAGTGTTTTTCTCTACTCATACCTATCTGCATCGCTACCTTCGCTTTTATTTACATAGCTCGACTGGAGATTGAGCGCGCTCTAAATAAGGCAGATGTTGCTCGACTGAAGATTGAGCTTGAGCTTGAGACTGGGCACTCTCTAAAGAAGGCATATGCTTCTCGAGTGAATAGTCTGGAGATTGAGCTTGAGACTGAGCGCGCTCGAAATAAGGCATATGTTGCTAGACTGAAGATTGAGACTGAGCATGCAGAAGCACTTGAGAAGCAACTGAGGTACGAACTGTCAAGCATGACTGCCGAGCAATGGAATTCCCTGAACGATCATGACAGGCGTCTCAATGAGGATCTTTGCAAACAATACGGAATCCCCTTACCCAACATCCAGGAGTCATTCCTCGAATCCGCGATTCATCTTTCATGAATTGCCGTCTCAAGCAGGCGTCTGCTTAACAAACTATTCCGGGATCATGAAATAGGAATCGAGGGACCCACTGAGCAGGGGAATTCAGCTGCGGACTCGCGGAAACACGTGTCAAACGGCGGAACACTGCCGAATGTATCGGAGGACACACGATGCGGAACACTGTCGAATGTAAGGATGTGTGGGGGGGGGGTGCGGTCTATTTTGTGAGTGTGGACGATAATTCATCCCGGGTGTTCCATCATCATGCACTTCAGTGTGTGTGCGAAGGGTCTGCAGGCATGTGTCAAAAAGTACCCGGTTAAAATCTCGAATTTAGCGCAACCGCCGCACCTGTGCTCCAGCGCCCGCACGTGGTTGATCTGTTGTTGCATGTGCATGTTGGCTGGGATGAGCTCAGTGCTCATTAATGCCGTTTAACTGTTGCTGCATGCGTTGCATGATGCGGAGCTCTAATGCAGCGAGCTGCTCTTCAGAGGAGTGATGTTTTCATTGCGCGATGGAGACGGAGTGTCCCTGGAAGGTTGCAACAGCTGCCTCGTTTGCTTTCACTGTAACGCTTGAGCTTCTTTCTCATTGTAACGCTTGAGAGATTTCTCATTGTAACGCTCGAGCTTCTCAATGGAACAGGGCGAGATGAATGTCATGGGTATTCACAACTTGCTCCCGCGGTCAGCCCGCCGTGTTGACATAGCTGAAGTTGCCACAGAGCTCCTTTCTGGCGATCAGAACCTCATTCGGACAGCGGGTAGCAAACAGATCTTCCATCATGGAATCTTTGTTGGTCCCATTTCAGGAGTGTAGGGGGGTAAAAATCTCGTGGTTGACTTTTGGGGCTCATGGGATGCGGGGCTACAAGAGGCCAAGATCCGGCTGCGTACATTGGGCGAATTCATGGCTGTCCCCGGCTGACCTGAGCTTGCTGTAGCTTCGGGAGTTATCGGCGGCACTGGCGTTGGTGCTGCACGGGGATCTGCAAGATTACTCTGGTGTACACTGATGCCTTTTTACAACACAAAAAATCAAAGCCTGCTTTGTTTAAAATATTTTCATTTTGTTTTTGTTGTGATGTATGTGGGAGTCTTCTCAAGTCCAGAGCATCGGCGGTAATTTGACTTGTTTACACGCGTGATTCGAGGCGCGCGAAAACACGTGTCAGATCTGACCTGTTTACACACGTATTTTTCATGGGCGCGAGGAAAACACATGTGTTGTCTCAAGCAGACGTCTGCTTGACAAACTATATACGTGACTGTAGCGATGTGTTTTTCGAATTGGTTTTTCTACAGGGGGGAGGGCGGGCACCGCGGAGAAGTGCAGTGGAATTCAGCTGCTGAGTCACCCGCACGCAAACGGAGGGGGGAATTCACACTGTACGGTACAGTACAGGCAGGACCATTTTTTATCGTCTCTAAGAAATGTAGCAAAAAAAAGAGTAACTAAATGACTGAGTATTTATATAACTAAAGTTGCTGGCTGAGGGACAGGGATCGAAGCTCAATTGAGAGCTCGATAGCAGCGAGCTTCTTGGATAGGTACGCCTCACGCTTGGAGGGAGTCTGGTTCATGCACACTAGGTGCGCGCACTTTCCAGTGGTGAAAGTTCCACCATTGGGGTTGCTTAATAGCACCTGTTTTCTACCACACGGGTTGCCGTGAATGGTGACAGCAGTGCATCCCAGGGTGGGGGAGTACCCCACGATGGTCAGATCGCCGTGTTTGGAGCCAACAGGAAGCTCGTTCTTTAGAACGGACCCCCCGCAACGACCAACACGACCGGAGGCCAAGGAGGAGGACAGGGAGCACGTTGAGAACGAGCCAGCAGGAGAAGCAGACGCAGCAGGAGCATGAGCAGCAGTAGAAGCAGCCGGAGCAGCAGGATCCACAGAGAGTGACACCATTGTGCGGGGGCTCTTGGTACCACCGGAACTCTCCTCCGACATGCAAACGTCCTCTGGGGGGCCGTCGTCCTCTGGGAGGGCAAGGGCACTTGCGAGGGCAAGCAAGGAGGAAGCATCAGGAGCAGCAGCAGAAGCAGAAGCGACTGCATTCGCAGCAGCGACGGCAACAGGTAGAAGCATTAGCTGTAAAAGCGTTTTCTCCGCGTCGGGGGAATCTTCGAGAAACTTAGCGTGCGCAATTTTCATTGCGCAGACAGGGTCTGCGAGGCACGCAGGAACGCGGGAAAATGAAATTACCTTGTAGCAGATGTCCTTCAATTGAGGGACGGTGGGTTTGCTGGATAGCTTCGTTCGGTCCGTCTTTAGGACCACTTTTAATATACAGGTATCATTCACGAATGATGTGATCTCGGTAGACATGTTGTTGGTAGACATGATATCAGTTGAGTTGGGGTTCATCAGTTGTTATTGTGGTTTCTAATGAAGGAAACGGGCGTCAATTTTTTTTTAGCATGGAAATGCAACGGATTTTTAGCAGATAAAAACAACAAATACGGGGGGGGGGACGGACCGAATCGGAAACGCGGATGAGGAAACGCGGACCCCGAGCGCCAAATAGACTACGTTTCGGAAAAAAACGAAACGATTTTCTCAACAGCGTAATCTCCAAATTCACTCACTGAAATGCAAAGCTACTTTCTGAGTTCGCTGGATAACATTTGCGGCACCAGCTGTGGCACTGCCGCGAGACTACCGTGAGACTGCCTGTCGATGTCAGCCCCAGACAAGGCAATGCATGTGCTGACTGAGCATGGCCGAAATGTACACGAAAGCCCAACTCGCTGATGCCGTTGCTGCAGTGCGCGTGCGTGCTGACGCTGTTCATCGAGCGTACAAAACGCTACTGGCTCCAGACGGAGGAGTCTGCGCATGAGCAACATCGTCTACTGAACCGTGCGCTGCTGCTTAATCGTGCACTCATGAATAGACGTGGTGCGCGTTGTGCCCCCACAATGCATGCATTACAATAACATCTCTCTGTGCTGACCCACACACATGAATAATTCAATTCCATACAGTTGTTCTCAAATAATTTTGGGACACTCAGTATAATTTGAATGATATCCCCTGAAACCAGGTACAGGTCCGTGGTTCACTACAAATATTTTTTGAGGAGTCTCAGGAAGGTTTGTAATATATACAACGTGTCCAAGAGCTCACTACATAGATGGGTCAATGCTGATCAGGTGGGTAAAAGTAAGCGTTTAAAACGAAAAAGGAAAGAATTGTCCATGCTTTTACGTTCCACGATATCCAATAATATTGCAGAGAACCCCTTCATAACATGCAAGGATTTGGTCGGTATAATTTGCAAGAGTTGTAATGTGAGATTATCGATCAGTACTGCATCGAGACACATAAAACAATGTGGATTTTCTAGGAAGAAGGCGTTTCCCACAGTTCTCTACGGACATTCAAAAGAAAATGTAGAAATGTTTTGTGACAAGTACAGAGAAAGCTCTAACGTTGTTTGTATCGACGAAGCAGGATTTTACGCTGGAGAACACAGCAAATATGGATACAGCAAGATCGGTTCTAGATTAACTTTATTACTCGCTATTTCATCTCAGGGAATAATAGATTATCAGTTATTGGAGCACAATTGTAAAAAAGAAGATTTCATTAAATTCTTTAAAACTTTGGTCATCCCAAAGAAAACCACGATCGTCATGGATAATATTCGGTTTCACCATTATTCAGAAATAAAGGATATATCCGAATGCAAAGGGTGGAAGCTTTTGTACACCCCTCCTTATTGCCCCAGAGCTAATGCGATTGAACAAATATTTGGAAGCATGAAGAGAGACTACAGGGCATCATGTCCATTGACGTCAACCTGTAATTTCGATTACTTAATGCAAATATGTTGTGTTCTAGAAATGTGGAGGTATAAAGACTTGTCAAAATATATGATTAATACGAGAGATTGGGTTAGGAATGTTCGAGAGAGCCTCTCTGCAGATCCAGATTACATCAAAACGTTTTCGGGGTACAATTTGTGATGGATAATGGGATCGGCGAGTCATCATCGTTGGTACAGGAGGCTGACCAACATGATGACGTTGCAGAACTTGTCGATTATGAAGGGGAGGAAGACGAGGAGCGTGCACCTGGGCGAGCGATTTGTGTGGTCAAGATGAAATTGA
Source organism: Chlamydomonas sp. ICE-L (assembly GCA_013435795.1). Taxonomy (NCBI): domain Eukaryota; kingdom Viridiplantae; phylum Chlorophyta; class Chlorophyceae; order Chlamydomonadales; family Chlamydomonadaceae; genus Chlamydomonas; species Chlamydomonas sp. ICE-L. The sequence continues at coordinate 874,893 of JACBWV010000084.1, forward strand.
GTACCTTTATTCCCCATGATTGGCTTCGTAACAAGATAGACACACTGGTACTGGACATGAACAAGTTGCTTGGAGAGGGTTATATTTTCGCAAATTTCCACATTGCTCGTCTTTTTGAGAATGGTATCGCTGTCCCTCCTGTAAATCGCAACTTCTTCTACCGGTGCCTTATTGCAGTCAGTACCAACAAATGTAAGGGGTCGACTCTTGGCGAAGACTTCGAGAGTAGTCGGCTTCTGTTCGACTTGTTAAGAGAGCCGGGGCAATCCAAAGTTGACATTCGGGGGAACGTGAAGAACCAGATCATTGCAGACCTGTCTATTCTCATGGCCACAATGGCCTCTAACCATCTTTGGACCAACCTTGAGCGACGCATAACGACTTACTTGAAGTGGAAGTACCCACAGATTGCAAAGCGCCTGCGGTCGGACATCGTGGCTGCATTGATCAAGTGCCCTACAAAGAATCTCGACGTCATCTTCAAGATGAGCCCTCATACAACAAAGCTGCCAACCAAGCTTCCAACATCTAGACTTCGATCGGCAAAAAGTGCAGTTGCTCTTGCGAAGAAGAGGGTCGGTAGGAAGGAACCAGAAGGATCCCCTTTGCGTGTTAGGTTGACTAAACTTCAAGAGAGGCTTGAAAAGTTGAGCGAAGCTTGGCTCTCCTCGAAGAACATTAGGGTGGACGCAGATAACGCGAAACGCTTCTTTGCACGCGAAGTGGCATTCTGTCTCAGGGGGGTTCTACCTTTACCATCCGGAAACACTTTTGCGTCTCGGGCTCACATGACCCTGCCTCTGTACCACAAGATATTGTCGGAGACCATCGAAGAAAAACGAACAACTAAAAACGAAAAACATCGCACATTCTCGTTGTTGCCTTACAAATCTGGATTCACTCTGTCGCACATTCCGATTTCGAAAATGGCCTTTTTCTATATGGTCAACGAGTGCCACTTTGATTCATGCAAGGCAGACGTTGCTTCCAAAAACCATCAAGGAATATGGGAGCGCTTCGCAAACCTCAAGAAAGTGGAGACAGTTTCTAGGAAGTTCGGTTACCGCATTGTGACAGACGGCTTTGCAGTCAGCATCTTGATGAATAAGCCTAAGTGTCTGACATGTTCGATGCCTGCAGACGCGTTCTCTACGCGGGCGCATGAGTACGTGACAACAGACGAGGGTGGCATTGTATCCTTCCTTGACAATGTGGTCGTGGCTGCGGTAGACCCGGGTGTTACTGATATCGTGACTGTAACAGGACTCAACGGAGGTACCAGATCGTACAGCTCGGCGCAATATTATCGCAAGGGTCTGATCTTCAAGTCTCAGCGTCAAACTGACGTTTGGAACCTCGAGACGGCTGATATCGTCGGTGGTATCATTCCGGATAGAGACTCTTCGAGTTCTGAACAGATTGGTGCGTACGCCAGATTCTACATGGGTGCCGCCCCAATCCTTCTTGCCCATCGTGCTTCCAGGGGGTACCGAAACCTCCGCTTTCGAAGGTACTGCAAGAAACAGAAACTTATTGTTGAGATTGCTGACTTCGTAGCTCCGAGAGAGAAGAGCGCTAAGGTACTCGTCGGGTTCGGTGATTGGAAAGGTCTGGGGGCGACGCCAATCTCTAGGCGGACTTGTGGCCCTCTCCAAGCTATTCGTTTCGAGCTTCGTAGCCGAGAAAACGTCATCATGGAGGACATCGATGAGTTCAGAACATCTCAACGATGCAGCTGCTGTGAGAACCACCTTTGCAACATGGTGGCACTCACTCATCGTAATAAGCAAGACGGTACAGGTTGGGAATGTACAGAAGGACGCAAGCGGATTCATAAGATTCTCCACTGCAAAAGCAGTCAAAGCGGAGCGCCACGCCAACAGAGCGGTGGTATGCTTCACTGCGGGAAGACTTGGGACCGCGATGTGAACGCTTCCAGGAACATCCTGATGCTTACACTTCACCAAGTCTTTGGGAGAGAGCGTCCTCTCGCGTTTCGCCGAGACGCGCCGAGAAGTTCCTCGACAACCCCACCCCCACCCCCTGATACTGATATGGGGACACAGACGGTTGAACGGTTTACCAAAGAGGCTACTCGGAATATCTTCGAGAACCTCTTTAACCTTCTGCACCCCCCAACGTTGCCCAAAAGCAACGATCTGCAGTCTGGATGATTATAAGGTGTCCCACTTTATTTGAGAACAACTGTACACATGAATAATTCAATTCCATACGCTTCTGTAAATGAGGCATTCGTATTGTTGCAACCGACAGTGTGTGTGCCTACAGGGTTCAATACTGTCCAAGACGCATTTAAGGTTGTCCCTCACAAACACATTCCATTTGTCATACTTTGTGTGCAGAATGTAAAGAGAATAAAGTAAATTTGAATAATAATTATAATTTACGTCTGAGCACGTCATTCCACCACCATGCACAGATCTTGCCATTCTAGACCACCCTCATGTGATGTATATTGTTGGGCGTAGGCAGTCTGGAAAGAGCTTCATGATCACAAACGAAATAGGGGATGGTGAATCCACTTTGGTGGTTTGTGAGACAGACCATGACGTAACTCATCATAAACTGCATTCCCCAATTGCAATTATGAGCATGCGAGACACCCTGGATAGCATAATCGGGTTTAATATTATAGTTTTGGACAACGCCATTTTCAATTCGACAGACAGGCTACTACAAGATGCTATATCACTGCATGTCAAAACTGGAACACGGTTAATTGTAGCAGTTTCACATCCATTCAGTATCCCAGCTGATGGCGATGGGATAATTATACAACTGAGTGAATACAAAGACTCATGTGGCGTGCAATGCCTAAACAAATTAAAATCCAAGTATGAATTCCAGCTGGCCGCAAATGTGCTGAATAGGAATAAGATGCACACACCACCTAGCAAGCGGCGGAGCCCCTTTCACCTCTTCCCCCCAGCGGAGCGACCGGGGGCGACCGAAGGGGAGCCCCCACAAGGGAGTCCGCGAGGAACCTAGCAGGTGGGCGACCGGATGGGAGACCACACTTCACCACTTCCCTTGTCGATTCTCAAAAATCGATCGAGCGGTACCCAGAGGTACGAGGACTGCGATTCTCTCCAGAAACATGCATTTACTCGGACCGGGATCGCTCTTCTGCTCTCACAATCGCAAGGCTGCACTGCATGGAATTGATGGGTCTAGGACGACCTCTTCCATTTGCCCACAGCAGCTCTGTTGTTGTTGATGAATAAAAACTCGTATTGTTGTAGACACCACTCGGTCCCCCTCCGGTGGTCGCGACAACATTAGGTTACACCGCAAGGTGTGCCGTATACGAAGCGGTTTCATTTAAGTATTCCGTTGACTGTAGTTTATCGGTCTGATGTTGTTGCCGTGTTAAACTCGTCGAAGGTAAAAAAAAAACAGTTGTTCTCGAATAATTACTTATTCGCGACCCATGCAATCCTTGAGCAATGACACGAGCCTGGGGATTGTGATGAGGAGGCGCTTTTGGCACTGGATCTCTTTGTGCTCGATGTACTTGCGGTACGTGCGCTGGATCTTGCGCGCCGAGCACCACGCTCGCAACCACTGGGACGCTATGTTCTGTACAAGGTCCCATTCATGATTGGAGAAATACAGAGATGAAGGGCAAAAATCGCCTTTAGCTGATCTACCCATTGGGTTCAAGGGTCACCGGTAGGGCGTACCACAAATTGCGTCTCCGACTGTAAGCTTTCATGCACACTCTGCTCTTCAAAGTAAAACGAACGCAATCCACCACACACTCGCCCCGAAAGATGCTCCTCATGTGATTCGAACCTGCGCCTCCAACTCCAGCTCCCCTTCGTTTTTGGGGGCAGACCTGCTGACCCGGATTCCCTACGGAGGCCAAAGTCTCTATCCCGACACATTGTTCATTCCCGACATGCATGCTGATCATGCTTTGCCCGAAAGTGATGACTGTTGTTGACATCAAGTGTTGTGATACGGTTCTCATCCAAGTGTTGGCAACATATATCACTTGACAAGCATGAGGTTGATTGCTTGAAATTTTTCATGTCATAGCACGCATGGTTCTTTCTCATCAGCACACCATACATCGGAAATCCCTTGTGAATGTAAGACTCGTATACTAGCCCCACGATACTTGTTGTCTTATCCAAGTCGTTGTGTGTTGTTGGGTTGTATACAGTTACAATGGACCCTACAGTGTACGTGGGATTCTGGTAAGGTAAGTAATCCATGTCTTAAGATCGTGTTTTGAAATGTACAATATAAAACCCTACAGAACTATGAGCATGGCAAACGCGAAGGAGTGCTCCGACTCGAAAGTAGTTGACGCTTACTGATTTCATTGGGATTACAACTCTTAAAACCCTATTTAAATGTTGCTGGAAGCAGGTACTACAGTCGACGGAACAGTAAAATGAAACATATATCAGATAGAAATAAATGTACGACATCGCCGTTATAAAATTGGCGTTAAGAATGGTCGCTGACTTGGGTGTGTTAAAAACTTCTGTGTTTACGAACATCAGTCGTTCTACTCTGTGGAGGTAAACCCTAAACCATCTCGTGTACGGTACTCTCCCGTGGGTTGCTACACCATTAGGTTACACCGTAAGGTGTGCCGTACACGAAGATGTTTCATTTTAGTATTCCGTTAACTGTACCTGCAAGTGTTTTCGCGCTCTGCCCCCGGAGCCCCGTCCCGCACTGCTGCCCTTCCCCTTGACTGGAGCATTGTCAGACTTTAAGTCCATCGTCATGCCTCTCTTGATCAGCTTGGCACTTAGCAGCTGGACTTTGGATGCCGCTACCATCTCGTCGCCATCATCTGCGTCCTCGTCTTCATCTGCAACGCCTGCACTAAGCTTCTCGACCCCGGACTCGTCCTCATCGTCATCCGCTCCGTCTTCTGCTCCGGCAGCGCCCTTCTTACCCTTTTTGCCCTTCAGAGGTGCGGAGAGCATTGCACCGCACTTCGCCTGCAGGCCTTGCCGGTTGAAGCTCCTGGTAAAGGCGCTCTTAATCTTTGTAGGGACATCCTTCATGGGGTCCTCTCCCCAATCGGCCTTGGTCTTGAACTTGGTCACGTCAATCACGTAGTCAAACATTTCCCGGGAGACGCAGTAGTCCTGCATCAGGGTAACACTCTGCTGGATGCCACCACTCTCTCCATCAGTCACTAGTGGACGCGTCAGTAGGGTGCGCATGGCTGATAGGTACTCTAACCGCACGGGAGATCTGCTAGAAGCCATGTGGCCACTGGAAGCCATGGTGGTGGTGAGTTCTCCCAGCAAGCGTTTTTGCTTGTTTGAGGTTGAGAAGTTGCCCAGCCATGAGGTGAAGCGAGAGTAGTTGTCGCCTGGCCAGAAGGCGTCCCTCCCGCCGCGCATGTACGCCCCCGGCACAAGGCATGCAAGCGTGTTGAAGGCAGGCATAAGGCTCCAGTTCATGTAGCGCCGCACAGACGTGTTGATCACATCTCCTGCAGATATGGCCTCAGCTGACTTCGCCACTGCCCTCATCCGCTGCTCCTCAGTTCCTGCGATGACTGGGCGGTGGTTAAGGTAGTTCTCCTGGATCAACAGGGGGGCGATGTCGTCCACCGTAGCTAGGTTCAGCCGATCTTGAATGCTCATGCTTGAGCTGGCAGGCTCTAGCAACTTTCTTGCACACTCGAAAGGAGACAGGTCACTGTCCTTGTCGCATGCCTGGCTGCCCTTAACGTCATCGTAGGACAGGGTGGTGCGACTAAGACGGACCATTTGCAGCTGTCCTAGGATAGAGCGTAGGTCGCAATTGGCTCCCTTGGCCAGGGCCTCCATTGTGGCATCATTGACAGTCAGCCCCTCCTTGCGGCAGATCTCCATCATCTTTATCTTGACTTGATGTGAGGTGGGTGACCTGAAGTCAATCTCCACACAGTAGTTCCGCAAGCTTTTCAACTTCTGGTTCCACTTGTCGTTACAGATGCAGATAATGGGCACCTTTGAGGACTTGATCGTCTGGATCAGGTCTTGCACACCACCACGGTCACCACCAGATATCCCATCAACCTCATCCATGATCAGCAGCTGCTTCTTCATTTTCCCATCAGCTCCCACCAACAGAGATCGATTGGTTGCCATCTCCTTGATCATGTTGGACGACTTCCCTCCCATGCCAGCTGAGATCTTTGAATCCGACTTATTACGGGTGTCACTGGCATTCATCTCCACAATCTCAAAGTTACACTCCTTGGCCAAGATATGGGCGGCAGAGGTTTTGCCGATTCCAGGAGGACCACTGAGCAGCACCGCCTTCTTGGACAGGTCCTTAGGATTCTTCCGGATGCCAGGAGGGGCCTGTGGTTGCTGGCCACGCAGATTTACACCCTCCCAGTTGCTAAGCCACATCCTGAGGGTGGCAAGCAGCGTGTTGTTTCCCACCAGCTCTCTAGTTTTTGTTGGCTTGTACTTGTCCACCCACAGTTGGTAGCCGGCATTAACTGAAGGAGCCTGGACTAATTTGTCATGATCGTTCAGGGAATTCCATTGCTCGGCAGTCATGCTTGACAGTTCGTACCTCAGTTGCGTCTCAAGTGCTTCTGCACACTCAGTCTCAATCTTCATTTATGCCTCATTTAGAGCGCGCTCAGTCTCAAGCTCAATCTCAAGACTATTAACTCGCACAGGATGCATTTGCACAGGATGCATTTGCACAGGATGCATTTGCACAGGATGCATTTGCACAGGATGCAGCCATTACCAACTGTCTGGAGGCCCGGGTCAGCCAGTTGGCAGCGCAGCTCTCTAGGTTTCCGCACAACCCGGGTATGCATTTCTGAGCCGCCTGTGTGAAGATTTCGAATGCCGGTGACTTGCGCATACTCATTCTCACACGTGAATTCAAGCATAGCAGACTCCTGCTCGACAACCTACCCATACAAATACTGAACAACGCACACATGAAGTCATTTCGAAAGAAAAAAAAATTATACGCAGCAATTTAATCCAAAGTCGGCGTGGAGGGAAGCTCATTATTGAGCAAGTAGATGATGTCGAACATCTCCCGGGGAATCTTGGGAATCTCGGGACTCGACACGTCGAGTGCACCATTCAGATTCTGGGACAGTTTGTCCATCCACCTATGATCATCATCGGTCATGCGCGCATCGCGCATGACATTGGCCTTGTCGGGATGCAGCCGAATGATCATCAGTCTTTCTTCATGCCTCGTCCAACAGCCAGCTAACCAGGTGTTAATGGCGTCGTTAGACAACCAGTACTTCCACCAGGTGGTGGACATGGTCGCCAGGGTAGGCCCTTTTGCTAGGAACGTTTCCAAGATACCTGTCCTCACCAGTAGCCCGGACACGTCTTCAAACGTGTGGGCTGGCTGATATATATCTGCCTCGGGCTCGGGCTCGGGCTCGGGCTGGTCCTCGCCTTCAGACTCGGACATGGGCTCGGGCTGGGAGTCGTCGTCAGACTCGGACATGGGCTCGGGCTGGGAGTCGTCGTCAGACTCGGACATGGGCTCGGGCTGGGAATCGTCGTCAGACTCGGACATGGGCTCGGGCTGGGAATCGTCGTCAGACTCGGACATGGGCTCGGGCTGGGTCGCGTCGTCGGACTCATCATCAGAGGATACCAATGATACAATGCACGGCTCATGTGCGTTCAGGACTCGGTTGAAGATTTGTGTCAAGAAGTCTCTAACAACGTCTTCATCGTCTATTGAGAGGTCGATGATGAACGGTTGTTCTGACATGTTAACGAAAGTACAATGATTGATTGAGTTGAGAAATGATAAATAGCGGCAAAGTGGAAGTATAATATGTGTGTGACTTTACAGATCGAGCGAAACATTTCAATTTTTTTTACAAGCACTCCGAGTAGAAATACATGAAGGAACGCGCGTTCGATGATAAATACAAGGACGGGCGCATTAATATCGCGCCCCGCCAAGGGAACGCGATGGCTTGCGCATCCTACTCGTCCATCATCACCCACAACAGTAACTCTCACTTACCCAGTATGGCTCGTACCGCGGACGCGATGGCGTGTAGTCATCCAGCACAGTGATCAGCAGTATTCAACAAGCGGCGGAGCACCTTTCACATCTTCCCCAGCGGAGCGACCGGGGGCTACCGGAGGGGAGCCCCCACGGGAAGTCCGCGAGGAACCGAGCGGGTGGGCGACCGGAGGGGAGCCCACAGGTCACATGCATGCAGCAGACAATGTATGTAGCCGGTCTCTACATATGGACTGTGACAAACATGTGGAAAGCGTGTGAGAAGAATGGGGTATGGGGGGGTGGGGGTATAATACGGATTGAGAAGATCACACGACTCCTCCTGCTTGACATAATGAAGGCCTCAATGGTCATGTGCAATTCCTGTCACAAGAGCAGGTATTGGTTTTGGCCCGGGAATTACGCGTTGCTTCCTCTGAGCGGCAGACCACAGGCAAGTTGGATGATAAGAGGTTCACTATATCATGATACCCGTTGTGTTGTGCGACATAACATGCAGTACTTGTATCAAATTGTGCACCTGGGAGGTCAAGTAATGTTTTTACTAAATCATAATGACCGTTTCGAGAAGCCGCAGAAAGATCGCAATTAGTTGGATGCGATCCTGCAGAAATCAGTTCGAGGACACTCTCTCGTTTGTTTAGTGAGCATGACAAAGTTAGTGCTTGTTGTATGCAGGTCTTGTAATCACTCATCTGCATACACAAGCCGATATTCAGCATTATCATGTCACCTGTGCCAGCACCAACTAGAACAACCGTCTCAGGATCCATTTTTACTAATCATCACAATTTTTTCGTGTTAATTGTACGCAGGGGGACTGGACAAGCAGCAGTTGTGCAAGACAGGAGGAGTCCCATTGGGATGACGGAAACTCTTTGGTACATCGACCGAATGCATCAATGCATGCATGCACACGCACACGCATGACCATGGCATGTCAAGTATGTCACACGAACACATGGACTGACAAACAGGCGGAAATCGTGGGAGAAGAATGGGGTGTCGCAAGACGGATTGAGAAGAGCACAGAATCATGCTAAATCTGACCATTTTCATTTAAAGAGGGGGGAGGCGAAGTGCAGCGGCAGTTAAAAAAGATGATGATGATGCGGTGTGTGCAGTGAAGTGCATGTGGGTGCAGAAGCAGTGAAGTAGTGGTCCTCCCCATCCAAAAATAAGTAACAAAAATAACAAAAATAACAAAATTCAGGGAAACCTTATCATTATCATTATCATTACATCATACGACATGTTTGTTCTCATCCTCAATCATTATAAGTTTAATTTATTTTGTAAGTTTTTAAAGGTCATGGGGAATGCGGCAGCCAGCCGCTGTGGCATGTAATGGGCGTTCCTGCCTCCCGGCCGATTTTTTAAATTTCTAATCAGGATTTAGAGCCTCCTGAACGACTCGCTAGATTGAGACATAAGCACCAAGGAATCACAATTCGGCTCCATACCATGTTTAGCAACCAGTCAAAATCGGCCGGGAGGCAGGAACGCCCATTATGTGCGAATGATGGACAATGGGGCAGATTGGGGTGGTTCCTGTTTTGTCTTTACAACTGTTGCATCTGAAAAGTAAACCGTTGCAACCTTCCTCCTCCTGTTGCGTCCACACCAGTTTGACAGTAGGCACTGCGCATGACCCATACTTGTCCACCTTTATCGTAATAAAAATTTAGTATAATGATATCATTATTCATTTGTTCGACATTAAGTGGCTATGATTTCGACAACTGTCCCAGCTACCGGATGGACTGTGGTGTTGAGCAGCAACTGCGAACACTGATAAGATGCAAGAAATTACAGGTGTCACGTGTGAAGGAACAAAAGAAAGCACAACCACACAGGAATTGAGTAGCATACAGGGCATTAAGGCATTCATGAAAAATGCCTAAACGACAGCGACTGCGTCGATGAGAACTACAAGGACGGGCGCATTGATAACGCGCCCCGCCAAGGGAAAGGTTCCGCCGTCCGTTCCTCGAAAACGAGTGTAAATGTCGTGATCACCAGTAGTACAGGAGGTACAATCGACGGGCATGATAAAAGGCCCTCCTCGCCCCGAATCTGCATAATTTCCTTTTTTGTTGTTCTCTCTCTTCCGTCGCCGACGACCGACAACCTATATTAAGCTTCGATTTGACATGAAGTACCGGCTTCACATATCTGCCCTCTCCCTGATTTTCGTAACCGGTATCTCGTGCACCTACCTCAATGTGAGCGTGCTCAATACCGACGTGCTGACCACCGAACTGCGTGCGTGGTTCGTGCAGAACCCCGAGGATCGCCCGTACCCCCCCGTCATCGGAGTCACCCGGTACGACAGGGCACTCGTCGCCGGTCCCCTGGGCGACGTTCTCGTCCCGCACTCCCGCGAAGTGGTGTACCCGCTCGTCTCGGAACCGAGGATGCCGTTCGACGCCCTGATCCAACGCCTGCGCCACTTTCCCCGCGAGGAGAGCCACGCCAAGTTGTTCTCAGTGGTCCACAGCTACGGGTTCATGACGTTCCATTTCATGTACGAAATCGTCCCCAAGATCGCCGAAGGCATCGCGCTCCTGCGCGCAGACCCCGAGGTGAAGCTTCTCGTCTGGAAGAACGACACAACGTGGATCCAGACGCTCTTCGACCTTCCCGCGCACAGAATCGTGCAGTACGACCACCACACCGTGTACCACGCCGACGAGCTGTTCGTCCCGTCTCCGGGGCACACCGGCTACACGAACCCAGAGCTGGTGAGAGCTGTCCTCGCGCACCTGCCAGCGCGGGTCGAAAACGACTGGCCCTACGTTATCTACGCATCCCGCGGGTCGTCGAGCGATCGCAGGGTAAGCAACGAGCTCGAGCTAATCGAGGCGCTGCGCCACGCGTCGCCCTACCCACTCGTCGTCTTCACCGACCTCGAAACACCGACGCAGATCGTCGCGCTCTTCAGAGGAGCGGCGGCCGTGGTGGGCTTCCACGGAGCGGGCCTCGTGAACGCGATGTTCTGCGCGCCAGGGACGCCCCTTATCGAAATGATGTTTACATTCGAGCCACACTGGGACTTTATGCAGCTCTCGCGCGCCCTAGGGATGAGATACTGGCTGGTCCCTGTCCCGCAGAGCTGGTGGATGCAGCCTCTCGTGACGGCCCCCGTGGGGCAGGTCGTAGCGACGCTGATCGCAGCGATGGAAGCGCCCACCCTCTGCCCGTCTGGCTTCTCTACGAAGAGCGACCAGGACTCCAGGATGGGCCAGGACTACAGGGGGGAGATCGGTGAAAGCAGTTCGCTGCGCAAAGACAAGAGTGCCTCCTTTTGCTCAGGATGCGGCGCAGGGCGCATGGGCGACGGCGATTCCTGCTGGCCGTGCGCGCCCGGATGGTTCGCGCCGGATCCGGATGCGAACCCGACGTGCCGCATTTGCCCTCTGAACACCTTCGCGCACGCGGACGCCACGCGGTGCGTCTCGTGCCCGTCGGGAACGGGAACGGTACTCCCTGGGGGGCGAAGCTCTGCGGACTGCGTGGACGTCGCGCGCACTATTTCGTACCGCACGGAGCTGAACGGCATCATAGACATCGTTCTCAAGATGACTCCGCGGTCCTCGCCGCCACCCGACACCAGACTCGCGCTCACGGAATGGGAGTGGACAGTCTTCGGGAACGACTCATCGTCGGCGCAGACCCTACCCTCGACAAACCACGACTGGCGCTCGCTCATTTCCGAAACCCAGTGCGACAGCGACGACCCGTACATACCCAGGTGCTATGCATCGCGCCTCACCATAGCCTTCAGCGGAATCGATTACTCGATCCTCGAGACCGACCCCAAGGCCTTGCGGGTCTTCAACGACTCCGTGCGCGCAGAGATCGCAAAGAGCCTGGACGTCCCGAACGAGCTCGTCTCAATTACGGGCATACGCCCGGGGTCGGTGGTCGTGGACGTCACGGTTCGGTACGCGAACGAAGCACCCGCGACGGAGAACATCGTGTTCCAGGAGACCTTCAAGAACACGTGGGGGGTCACAGAGGTTTCCGTGTCCCCCGTGACTGAACCGCCACCCCCCATCATCACGGATGCGCCCACACCTAAGATGCCATCGGAAGACGGATCCGGGGGCAGTTCGAGCATCGCGCTGGGCGTCGGGTTGGGAGTCGGTCTGGGCACGATTTTGATTGCTACCATCGTCGTCATTCTTATCTTGCGCAGAAAACGACGCATTGCGTCCGCGGCCGCGGCCGCAACTTCGAACGACTGATGTTCGTAAAGTTTTAATACAGAACGAATACAGTCGGAGACACAAATTGTGGGACACCTTACCGGTGACCCAAATTGCGCATCCCCCCCGTACATTCATTCATTCATTCATCCTCACACACACATGCCACGGCGGCGGATTCTCGTCACTCCTCGTCTCGTCGTCACACGTCATCGAATGAAGTGGTGTAAGCAACGCAGACAACTTTCACGAACCTTAAGTGGTGTAAACAACTTTTAACGAACCTTATTCTCCTCGTTGAGTGGTTACAGGGGCACAATAGGTGGGTTTAGGGTCGTCGAGGGGTTCCGGGTTGTCCACAGTGAGCTTGTTCCTACCGAGCTTGACAGCGCAACCATGAAGGTGTACGACAGGATGCCCGAGATGGCTGAGTAGGCCATGTAGGTACTGCACATCGCTCACATGCACGAGCTGGAAAGCCCACTCTGGCAGTTCCCCTCCTGAGCTGCATACACACACCATGTGGGCATGCAGTTGGGGCAACCAGCCGATGAGTTCAAACATGTGTTGTGGCTTAACCGATGGTGCATGCTCGCGTGACCCATCAATGTTTCAATGTGTTGGGTAGGGTTTGGGATCCGGCCAATCACGGTCGGGTTTTCAGTGAACATGTAAACATCTGAGCATTGTTCGGCCAACTGTGCAATCTCTTTCATGAATTATCCACAATTTGTAAACTTTACACTGAGAATGCTCGAGAGATTGAGTTATGCGGTTGCCACCCGTTGTTTGTACCAGTTCCCTGCTTTCCTGTACAACGCCTTACGAACGTCGTTCACATTGAATCTGTTTTCTTCGATCGTGTCTCGTTCCTCCTTGAACACGTCTCGGCACACCCATGACGAAAATTCAGAGACGCTATGTATCCGCAACTCCACGCCCTGTTCAACCAGGCACGCGATGCCTTGGCTCAACCGAGACTCGGTCGTGACGGACTCGACGAACTCGGTCACAGTCTTGATGTACTCTGTCTGCGACGGCACCGCTTGCTTAGTGACGGCGGTGCAATGCGTCTTGCCCTTCGTCTTGAACCACAGACGAGACGATGGGTGGTCCACGCACGTCCACACGATGCCCTCGCCACCACCCTTGACGCCGGCCAGCTGGTAGGCGAACGGACACTCTGCATCCACGGAATTCGTGAGATCCGCCATGTAGTCTTGCGCAGGCTGCGTGTCGCTCATGTCGACTTCCACCTCGTACGTCGGAAAGTTCATGATGTTGAAGATCCAATCCTCCTGACAGAACACCGTGCTGTACTTGGTCATGTCAACCCATTCATAGTCGATTCTGATCGCAAATATCACAAACATCTTGGCGAGCTTACACAGGGCCACCTTGCTCTGCACACCTTTACCGCAGTACTCGCCACATACGACGATGTTCGATATTATATCTGCTACATGGATCGCTTGGATACGATCGAACAGATCGGAGTACTTCTTCTCAGTCAGAAACATGTGGCAGCCTTGGTTGTCGTTGTCGACTGACAGGATTCTGTTTCGAGACTGAATGGTGTCGACGAAGTCAGGGGTTCCAGTAATGAAGTGTCTCACAATGTCCGAGTGCGTCCCGTGCAGTTTGACCGTGCCTCGGAACTTGAGCATCTGCGGGATCGCGCTTCCGAAGACGTACGGCAACTCTTTCAGGACATTCCTGAACTGCTGGATAGGGGGGAATGGAATGAAGGCCGGCATTCGACTAACATACAGGTGTCGTGTCGGTGGAGCCTTACAGTAGTTCTCAAATAAAGTGGGACACACCTTATAATCATCCAGACTGCAGATCGTTGCTTTTGGGCAACGTTAGGGGGGTGAAGAGGTAACCGTCACATCTGTCACATCTGGCGCACCATGTGAATCTTTTGACAACTACAGTCGGAGACGCAATTTGTGGGACACCCTACCGGTGACCCTTGAACCCAATGGGTAGATCAGCTAAAGGCGAGTACATTTCCCGAGATGGAGTGTGCGTTTTTGCCTTTGTAAGCAATGCACTTGTCATTCAGCGCGGATACGTGTTCGGCCCCTGACAATTTTATAGAAGTGCCTACACCTGTTCTTCATTGGAGTCCCGTCACTCCACACATGATATTGTAAGCAGTTGAGACAAGACTGCAGCTGCTTTTTGTGTTGCACATTAAATTCCGCAAAAATGTCTTCCTCTATATTTTTATACATTGTTAACGAAACTATATCATGCAACACTTTTGAGTCGTACAGCAAGATCTTTGTTTGCGTATCAATTATGTTGATTATAGTGTCTAACACATCTTGTGGCAATGCACCCATGAGCTAAGATGTGTTTTTAGTTAAAGCTAAGATGTGTTTTTAGTTAAAGCTAACGAGATAAACATGTATCTCAACGCTAATGTTCTGAGTCACATCATGCACATGTGCGACATACATACTCAGATGGTGTGCCAGCATCGTGCAGTTTTAAATGCGGACGAGCATGAACAGGGCGATGCAATACGGAGCACGCACTCTTCAGTATCCAGCAGACAGTAAATATTATCCGTTGTTCCAATACAGTCAGCGGAACAGTGAAATGAAAAATGGCGAATGTCGTCGATTGTCTTGAATTACACTCAAATGAACATACAAATGAAACGTCTCTGTGTCGCCAATTTCAAGGCTGCCTTCGCCCAATTACAACAGAAACCACATGCTAAGGGCTCGGTCGCTCAATTACAGCAGAAACCACTCAATGTGGCCTCTTGGTGTTACGGCGCCAAAACTGGCTTTTGCTACACTTGCAACGATGTCACAAGTGCATACAAAGCGAAAGGATGGGAATACCATGAGAATGATTTTGAACAGTGCAGGAAACCGGTACAAACACTGTAACCGTTAAATGCACAGGAAATCACGAATATAGGAATCTTGAATCCTATCTAGTCGTCTTAGATGAGAGGCAGCTGCCTTGTACAAACATGAACTGTTTATGGAGTTGGTACTAGAATACATTTGGCGGAACAGATGGAAATGATATATGTTTCATTTTACTGTTCCGATGACTGTAGGCCACACTTGTACTTGACAAATTACGTTCGACGATTGTTGTATGCATTCTGAAATTAGTGTTAAGTTACAGGCGGCGAAGAGACGGTTACCCCAGTGCATGTCTATGTTCGATACAGTCATCGGGAAGTGGACACCCGAGTAAGTCGATCATCAGTGTCACAGTAAGCCTTCATCTGACGTAGTTGTTCCTCACGAACATTTGCTACCCTAACCACTATGATCCTCCATGTCAAGTTGTAGCATCCATAGTGCAACCGTTGCACACAAACATAGCTTGCTGCTGCTGTCTGCAAATTCTTAGAATTTGAATGCCGCAGTAAGCGATGACATATGACCGATTAATCTCGATTATGTAGGTTTTCTCCACGCGCCCAGCCTTAATGGTAGTTTCATCTGTTGTATCATGCACACTCATCCCAGGTGTGAACACTGTGATACCATCTGCATTCTCTGTCCAAACGCGCCCCGTATGGTTTGACAAGCTTTGAATCTTGATAACTATGTCTGGCGCCATTTCACTCCTGAGCACGTGGACGGTGCGATTTATATAGCTTATCGACATGGGAACAATGCCTGTAGAAGTCATGACAACAGGTGTATTACACACACAAATAGTTGCTTTATACAGTTGTTCTCAAATAAAGTGGGATAAAATGTAACTACAAGAGCAACGTGGAATTTTGCGAAAATATAACACTCTCCAAGAAACTTGTTCATGTCCAGTCCAATGTGTCTAACTTTATACAGACGCAATCACTGGGGATATAGGTAAATTTCGCGCGCCACACTCTCCTCATAATCCACAATCCCTAGCTACATCAGGTGCCTCGCCAGGGCGTGCATCTGCGACTGCAAGTTTTTGGTCGACGTACACACATTGCAGTTGCAGCCGCTCACGACGTGTGCTGCAGCTCTCATGATACCCTCCTCGACCTGTCTGATCTCGAAAGGTTTACCCCGAAAAGTACACTAAATGCCATGTTAGCCATTGTACAAGCGTCAAATGAAGTGAGTAAATGCCCCATGCACCCCCATGACATACACCGCATGCCCATGCTACCCCATTGTAAACACATCATGCCCCATCGCTCACAATTTACGTACACTCAATGAATCACAATTTATGAGTTTTCAATTAACTCATCTAACACTTGCATGAATAAAAGTCGCCCCTCTCACAGTTGTTCTCAAATAAAGTGAGACACACCTCATAATCATCCAGACTGTAGTTAGTTGCGGTCGGGAAATGTTGGGGGTGCAGCACGTTGAAGAATTATACAGAAGCGTTGGTTGCCAACATGGCATTCTGATATTTAGTACATGCAAATTTCTTATTACACGTCAAGCCATGCCAAATGTTACAACTCCCATGTGACATCCGAAGCCAAGAAATATGTGAGGACTGCAGTTGCATGGTGTAGTTCTCGTAGGTGTGTGTCCTGCTAGAAAACCTAACCAAATATGAACAACGCACACATGAGGTCTGCATTTAGCAACTTAAACCAACTCAGTGTTGTTGAGCAAGTATATGATATCAAACATCTCACATGGCATCAAGGGATTCAAGGCGTCGAATGCTGCATTCAGATGCTTGGACAGATCGTCCATCCACTTATGGTCAGCATCGGTCATGCGCGCATCGCGCAAGGACTTGGCCTTGTCGGAATGCAGCCACATGATCATCGTTTTCTGCTCTTTCCTCGTCCAGCATCCATATAACCAGGTGTCGATGGCGTCGTTAGATAGCCAGAAATTCCACCAGGATGAGGACATGGTCGCCAGGGTAGGCTCTTTTGCTTGGAACGTTTCCAATATCCCTGTCCTCAAAAGTAGCCCGGATACGTCGTCAAACGTGAGGGCCGGCTGATATATGTCAGAATGGTCCTCGGCCTCGGCCTCAGGCTCGGGCTCGTCGTCAGGCCCAGGCTCGGGCTCGTCGTCTGCCTCTGACATGGCCTCGTTGCTTGACTCAGACCTTGACTCTGACTCGGACATGTCATGGGCCTCTTCGTCAGACTCGGACATGGCATGGGCATCGTCGTCAGACTCGGACAAGGCATGGGCCTCGTAGGTGGACTCATCATCATCAGACGTTACCAATGATATGATGCATGGCTCATTTGAGTTCAAAAGGCGGTTGAATAATTGTGTTACGAAGTATTTCACAATTTCTCCATCGTCTCTTGAGAGGTCGATCATACACGGTTGGTCTGACTTGTTGTGTTCAGGTCTTGAAATCACTTATCTGCATACAAAAACCGATATTCAGGATTTTCATGTCACCTGTGCTAGCACCAACTAGAACAACCGTCTCAGGATTCATTTTTACTAATCATCAAAATTTGTTTAGTGTTAATTGTACGCAGGGGGGCTGTAAAAGCAGCAGTTGTGCAAGGCAGGAGGAGCCCCATTGGGGTGACGGAAACTTTATGCATGACACGCCCCAATGGTACACACTGCATGCCCCATGGTACACAACATGCCCCATAGTACACACAACATTCCCCATGGTACACACCGCATGCCCCATGTGGTACACATCGCATGCCCCATGGTACACACAGCATTCCCCATGGTACACAAAGAGTGGCCCAGAGTACACAACGCATGCCCCATGGTACACAACGAATGGCACATGGTACATGCTTGACATGACAGTAACAGCAACATTACAATCAAGAACAACATATGAATTTGACAATACACAACCCTGTTTGAAACACATCTCACTGCACCAGTCATCCTACAAGTAGGGCTGACAATTGCCAATGAATTCATCATTCAAACATAAGTTTATGACAAGGCATCATCCATTAATTGATTCAGTATGACCATACACAAGTGCTTGACATGACAGTATCATTACAACATTCCCCATGGTACACACAGCGTTCCCCATGGTACACACCGCATTCCCAATGGTACACACCGCATGCCCCATGGTACACACCGCATGCCCCATGGTACACAACGAATGGCCCATAGTACACAACGCATGCCCCATGGTACACAACGCATGCCCCATGGTACACACAGCATGCCCCATAGTACACACCGCATGCCCCATGGTACACAACGCATGCCCCGTGGTACACACTGCATGCCCCATAGTACACAACGCATGCCCCATAGTACACACCGCATGCCCCATAGTACACACCGCATGCCCCATAGTACACACTGCATTCCCCATGGTACACAACGCATGTCAGATATTAATAAATAGAGAAGCAAGGGACATGTAAAATGAAAGGGAACAATTGCACGTACCTTGGTCCTCTGACGACGATATATATTGTCAAGTTGGATTCCTGTGTTAAGAAAAAATGGAGCATAAAATAAGTCAGGCAATAGGGGAGCAACAGCATTTGACTATCCTGTAATCTATACCGGCTCAAATCGATCTAGCATCATGTAAGCTATCGAACAGTAGCGACAGTGCAGGCAAGCATTGCAGCAGCAGCATCTAACAGCTATTCTGTAATCTATATCCGTCCAGCTCAACTCGATCTAGCATCCTGTAAGTTATAGAACAATTGTGACAGTGCAGGCAGGCATTGCAGCAGCATTTGACTATCTTGTAAGCTAGATTCGACCAGCTCAGCTCGATCTAGCATCATATAAGCTATCGAACAATCGCGACAGTTTTAGGCAGCGCAGAAGCAGCATCTAACAACTATCATGTAAGCAAGGTCCGACAAGCTCAACACGATCTAGCATCCTGTCAGTTATCGAACAGTCGCTACAGTGCAGGAAAGCATTGCAGCAGCAGCATCTAACAACTATCCTGTAAGCTATATCCGACCAGCTCAACACGATCTAAAATCATGTCAGTTATAGAACAGTAGCGACAGTGCAGGCAGGCAGCTCAGAAGCAGCAGCAGAATCTAACAGCTGTCCTGTAATCTATATCCGTCCAGCTCAACTCGATCTAGCATCTTGTAAGATATCGAACAGTAGCGACAGTGCAGCGCAGAAGCAGCAGAATTTGACTATCATGTAAGCTAGGTCCGACCAGCTCAACTCGATATAGCATCCTGTCAGTTATCGAACAGTCGCGACAGTGCAGGAAAGCATTGCAGCAGCAGCATCTAACAACTATCCTGCAAGCTATATCCGACCAGCTTCACCTGGTTTATTGAACAAACGCGATTGAGCGAGCGAGCAAGCAGTTCCTGAGCGATGCGAGCAAGCAGTTCCAGAGATAGCGAGCAAGCAGTTCCAGAGAAATGCGAGCAAGCAGCTCCAGAGCAATGCGAGCAAGCAGTTCCAGAGCAATGCGAGCAAGCAGTTCCAGAGCAATGCGAGCAAGCAGTTCCAGAGCGATGCGAGCAAGCAGTTCCAGAGCGATGCGAGCAAGCAGTTCCTGAGCGAGCGAGCACTTCCTGAGCAATGCAATTCGGCAATGCAATTCAAATTAGCAAACAGGCGATGCAACTCGTCGCGAAATCATGGAAGCTATTTCGAAGACACCTCACCTTGGGCTTCCGAATTTCCAGGAATTGAGTGGTAACAAGAGAAGCATGTGTACCGAGAGCATACGAACCTACCAAACCCTTATCATGTTTCAGCTGAAGATCACGACGTTTGTGATGTCTATCCGGTGATACGTCACCTTTCACCGATGCGAGCGTTTGCTGTGGTAGCGTGTGGTAGCGTGTGGTAGCGTTTGCTGTGGTAGCGTTTGCTGTGGTAGCGTGTGGTAGCGTTTGGTAGCGTTTGCTGTGGTAGCGTTTGGTAGCGTTTGGTAGCGTTTGCTGTGGTAACGTGTGGTAGCGTTTGCTGTGGTAGCGTGTGGTAGCGTTTGCTGCGGTGTAGCGTGTGGTAGCGTGTGGTAGCGTGTGGTAGCGTTTTCTGTGGTAGCGTGTGGTAGCGTGTGGTTTCGCATGTCCGGCCAGCTTGTGTTTTCGCATGTCCGGCCAGCTCGCGACACTAACCTCCGCATGCCCAACTATCGATAGTTAGATCCATACAGTTGTTCATCAGCATCGATTACTGAGAAAACTGATGATCTGACGAGCAGGGGTGCGACAAGGGTTGTGTACCAGTCGACGAATATATCTGTTCCACCCTATCATTTGATGCATGGGACATTGCGATGGCTTGGGTTGATGGTGCGAGGGTGATGAACAGAATTAGGGGAGATGGAAATAGGAGAATTTGATATCCTGGATACAGTCGACGGAATACTAAAATGAAACCGCCTCGTGTACGGCACACCTTACGGTGTAACCTAATGGTGTAGCAACCCAAGGGGCAGTGGAACACCAATACGATTTTGAATCAACAAATTGCATGATGTTTAACGAGAATATTGTGGCTCTTTTTTAGATCATGGCTCTCCATCCTGCAGATTCCGTATCGTTATTTTGTCGGTACTTTCGAGAGTGTCCATTGAAGGACCAGCCGAGCTTAAGCAATCGACTCTTCCCCGGTACCGTGGCCCAAAATAACACGGGGTCTTAGTTGATGTGCAATCCGTTATGAAAGGAGGTTTCTTTGCTGGAAATTGTGGACTTACAGTATAATGTGTGTCCTACTTTATTTGAGAACAACTGTAAAGCCCAACCGTTCTGAAGTAATCATATTACAATCACCGTTCAGAAGACAGACGACAGTAGTCCGATATCATGTTTCATTTGCATTATTCGAGCTGTGGAAGAGTCCTTGTTGGCATGTCAGGTCCGAACGACTCTCTATCTTGAGACATCAGTAAAAAGGAATAACAAATTCTCTCCATACTATGTTTCGCAACCAGTCAAAATCGGCCGGGAGGCAGGAACGCCCATTTGTTCACAAACTCAATAAATTAAATTGTGTATGCAACCAAATGACACAAGTTTGTTTTACACGATTCAAAAATAAAACAAGGTTTCCTGTAGGGGCGAAGTCCGGCATTTAAGGTCCTCTATATTAATGCGTTCGCGGCCTCCGCACATGTGCTAGTGCGGACACAGGTTGGGTTGCAAAATATTAGTTTAGAAGGATCCTCTTCCACCACTTGACCGCATCCGCATTCTCCTTTATGAACGCCACCCAGGTGTCGCTACGCATGAAGGCTGCGAACACTTGCAGGTCCAAAAGATCGTCGACCGGCTCCCAGGTGTCGTCCTCGGACGTGTAGGGGATATGCCACCGCACCTGCGAGAACAACGTGAATAATGTGTGTCAAACATGCATTTAGTCAGTCAGTCAACAACCTATAGAGTTGACAAGTAATTGGCGTTCCTGCCTCCCGGCCGATTTTTGTAAATTATAGCAGGATTTAAGCTCCTCTTCAACGACTCTCTGCTGAGACATAGCACCAAGGAATCACAATGCCTGCTTCATACCATTTTCGCAACCATCAAATAGGCCGGGGGCATGAACGCCCATTAAGTCCCACCCTGTTGAAAACATCATCCACTGCAGCCATGCATCCTACCAGTAGGGGCTACAAGTCCATGAATTCTCAGTCAAACAAGAAGTTTCTACAAGGCACATCCGGGAAAGTGATTCATATGACCATACACAAGTGCTTGACATGTCACAGTACTTCCAATCAAGACAACATATGGAATTGAAAGTGCAACAATACGGTTGAAGACACATCTCACGGCACATTCCATTCCTAGCAAGTAGGGCTGCAATTGCCACTGAATTCGTCATTTCACACAGATTTTATACAAAGGCATCATCCTTAATGGATTCAGTAGGACCATACCGCAAGTGCGTGACATAACAGTAACATTACAATCAAGAACAACCTATGAATTTGACAATGCACAACACTGTTTGAAGACACATCTCACTGCACCAGTCATCCTACAAGTAGGGCTGACAATTGCCAATGAATTCGTGAATTCAAACATAAGTTTATACAAAGGCATCATCCATTAATTGATTCAGTATGACCATACACAAGTGCTTGACATGACAGTAACATTACAATCAAGAACAACCTATGAATTTGACAAGTGCACAATACTGTTTGAAGACACATCTCACTGCACCAGTCATCCTACAAGTAGGGCTGACAATTGCCAATGAATTCGTCAATTCAAACATAAGTTTATACAAAGGCATCATCCATTAATTGATTCAGTATGACCATACACAATTGCTTGACATAATAGTAACATTACAATCAAGAACAACCTATGAATTTGACAATGCACAACACTGTTTGAAGACACATCTCACTGCACCAGGCATCCTACAAGTAGGTCTGACAATTGCCAATGAATTCGTGAATTCAAACATAAGTTTATACAAAGGCATCATCCATTAATTGATTCAGGATGACCATACACAAGTGCTTGACATAACAGTAACATTACAATCAAGAACAACCTATGAATTTGACAATGCACAATACTGTTTGAAGACACATCTCACTGCACCAGTCAACCTACAAGAAGGGGTGACAATTGCCAATGAATTCTTCAATTCAAGCATAAGTTTATACAAGGCATCATCCATTAATTGATTCAGGATGACCATACACAAGTGCTTGACATGAACAGTAATCATTACAATCAAGAACAACTATGAATTTGACAATGCACAATACTGTTTGAAGACACATCTCACTGCACCAGTCAACCTACAAGAAGGGGTGACAATTGCCAATGAATTCTTCAATTCAAGCATAAGTTTATGACAAGGCATCATCCATTAATTGATTCAGTATGACCATACACAAGTGCTTGACATGACAGTATCATTACAATCAAGAACAAACTATGAATTTGACAAGGCACAATACTGTTTGAAAACACATCTCACTGCACCAGTCATCATACAAGTAGGGCTGACAATTGCCAATGAATTCGTCAATTCAAACATAAGTTTATACAAAGGCATCATCCATTAATTGATTCAGTATGACCATACACAAGTGCTTGACATGACAGTAACAATACAATCAAGAACATCCTAATTTTTTTGTGTGCAACGTCAGTAAGTCAGTCAGTCAAATAAATTCTGAGTAGAAATTTCAAAAAATCCACAGGGAGGCAGAAACGTCCATTACTTACTCGGAACATTGGGATGTAGAGGTAGTGAGGCGTCACTGTACCAATGGAATCTCTCCCACACCGCATCATGACATCCACAATGCTGTGGACTTGGAATCTAGTATCATCTCTGAAATTGTTGATGTGCCGACCTTTGCAAGATCGTCGAATCATATCCACCTGCAGCACCCATACCCGAATTGAATTGAATTGAAAACTGTGTGTGGTGATGCACCCCCATGCCTCATGCAACCCCATGCACCCTCATGGTAAACACAGTAAGAAAAACGCAAGAAAACTCACGCTGACTACCAGCAACGATGTCAGGGGAGGAGGGCTGGGGATGGTAGCGACAGAGGAGTATGGTGTCAAGGGATGAGGCTGGGGGGGTAGCGACAGAGGAGTCTGGCGAAAGGGGATTATGGATGGGGGGGTAGCGACAGAGGAGTATGTCGACAGTGGATGAGGGCTGGGTGGGGGGGTAGCGACAGAGGAGTCTGGTGACAGGGGAGTAGGGCTGGTGGGGGGGGTATCGAAAGAGGAGTATGTCGACAGTGGATGAGAGCTGAGGACGCTTTCAATCTTAACGGCCACATTTGGGGAGTCGCAAGTATCCAATGACTCCATTGAGGAGTCCTCGTCATCCGAAGACGACAAGCATGACAGGTCGATAACGTCAGGGACGATCTGCGCAAGCAAGAAAAGCAGTGCAAACAGTGAAATCAGTGCCCCAACAAAATCAAAAGCTGGGAAAACACGAGCGCACGCAGTCGTCAGTAGCTGGGAAAACACGAGCGCACGCATAGTAGTTTCACACACTCACCACATGCATAGTAGTTTCCATCTCGATGTAGGAGTCCTAATAGAATAATAGCTTCCATCTATATGTAGTATTAGAAGTAGACGAATGTCGAATTTGGAATGTCGAATGTCAAATGTCGAATGTCGGGGGACGAATGTCGGGGGACGAATAAAGGGTTCGTCGGAATGCTGGCTGACCGCAAACGTCTCGCGAGCTGAAACATGATAAGGGTTTGGTAGGTTCATATACTCGGTTCAGAGTCAATGCACAACATCTTTCGCTGGTTACCACTCAATTCCTGGAAATTCGGAAGCCCAAGGTGAGTTGTCTTTGAAATAGCATGATTTCGCGATGAGTTGCATCGCCTGTTCGCTAATTTGAATTGCATTGCCGAATTGCATTGCTCAGGAAGTGCTCGCTCAAACGCGTTTGTCTAATCAACCAGGTGAAGTTGGTCTGATCTAGCTTACAGGATAGTTGTTAGAAACTGCTGCAGGCAATGCTTGCCTGCACTGTCGCGACTGTTCGATAACTGACAGGAATTCTAGATCGAGTCGAGCTGGTCGGATATAGCTTACAGGATAGTTGTTAGATGCTGCTGCTGCAATGTTTGCCTGCATTGTCGCGACTGTTCGATAACTGACAGGAATGCTATATCGAGTCGAGCTGGTCGGACCTAGCTTACAGGATAGTTGTTAGATACTGCTGCTGCAATGTTTGCCTGCATTGTCGCGACTGTTCGATAACTGACAGAATGCTAGATCGAGTCGAGCTGGTCGGACCTAGCTTACAGGATAGTTGTTAGATACTGCTGCTGCAATGCTTGCCTGCACTGTCGCGACTGTTCGATAAATGACAGGATGCTAGATCGTGTTGAGCTGGTGGGATATAGCTTACAGGATAGTTGTTAGATGCTGCTGCTGCAGCAATGCTTGCCTGCAATGTCGCGACTGTTCGATAACTGACAGAATGCTAGATCGAGTTTAGCTAGTCGTATATAGCTTACAGGATAGTTGTAAGATGCTGCTGCTTCTGCAATTCCTGCCTGCACTGTCGCGACTGTTCGATAACTGACAGGATGCTAGAACGAGTTGAGATGGTCGGATATAGCTTACAGGATAGTTGTTAGATGCTGCTGCAATTCCTGCATGTACTGTCTCAACTTTTCGATAACTGACAGGATGCTAGAACGAGTTGAGATGGTCGGATATAGCTTACAGGATAGTTGCTAGATGCTGCTGCAATTCCTGCATGTACTGTCTCAACTTTTCGATAACTGACAGGATGATAGATCGAGTTGAGCGTTTAGGGAACATAATAGTCAAATGCTGTTGCTGTGCACTGCATGCCTGCCTGACTGATTTTATGCTCCATTGTTTCTTAACACAGGAAACATGCCCAAGTCAACCCAGGTAGCCGAGAATACTAAGGGACCCTCGAATAAGTCTCGAGGTGTGAGGAAAGCTGCAAAGCTGAAGGCTGCAGCCACCGAGTCAATGCGTAGTCCTTCATTGTTCGGATCAGCCTTGGTAGTTGAAGGAAGGGGGGGGGCTGATGCCTTTAAAGAAGACACATCCAATCTTGGTGAGTAATTTGAAATGATAACAATGATTTATAGTAGCCAGATGTGTGTGTATGTGTGTGCACAGTGCTGTGTGGAAGTGCATGGATATTAATTTGTATTGTGCTTGCATATCCTTGTATTTGAGTGTGTTGTGTTTGTATGGGGTCATCTTGTAGTGCATGGACATCCAGATTTGTGTGTATGTAATAGCACATGGCTGTGCGACAATGTATGTGTAGCCAGTTGTTTTGTGTGTGCATGCTTGATTGGCTGAATGTGTTTGTGTTTGCAAGTGGTCATCCTGTAGTGCATGGATAGCCACATGTGCGTGTGTGTGCGCACAGTGCTGTGATGTAGTGCATGGATGGCTAGATTTTTCTGTGACTCTTGTGAGTTGAATTGGTTGGCCTTGAGTGTTGTTGAGGTACATGTGGGTAGGCACGTTGTAAATTCCTTTCACTGTTTCAATGACATATACGGTGATTCCAAGATTGGAGCAGCTTGTCATGGTGCACCGTATTACAGACAGATGACAAAGTAGGCAGCAAAAAGGTCTTCTTGAGTGGGCCGCATTCTTATGTCATGTATGAGGTCCAGGTTAGATGTCTATGTGTGCTTCTGTTCTTTCTGAATCCCTCTTGGGAGTCACTGAGGACTTTGTATCGTTCCAAGAATTGTTACCTGGAACGATACAAAGTCCTCGGTGACTCCCAGGAGGTTTTAATGCCAGCGGTTGACCATACATGATGATTATATGGTGTCCCACTTTATTTGAGAACAACTGTACTCAGATGCCACATAGTCATGCTGTCAAGATTATGTGTTCAATCCTACGCACGCCAAGGACACTCCCAGCCGCTCAAAAATTTTGATAGAGGGATATGCCTGAAAAAAAATGTGTGTGTGTGTCCTTCTGTCACAAAATACTCTTTCAGGATTCACCTGTTCATAATAAAAACTGACACACACTGCATTCCCCATGAAACCCCATTGCACAGGTATGAATGTGAAGTCCATCCTGAAGTCCTCACGAAGAGGAGAGTTGTTGATGTGCATAATGACCATATCAATTCTCATGGGAGCAGCCTTCATTGAGGTTAACACAAAAGGAATCCTGCACGCTACATTCAACCCAGAAGCTGATTTCTTCAAGCAACCCCTAGTGAGTTTGATTTTTGTGAAGTGCTTTCCTTGTCAAATTAATTGGTTACTCTTAATTGTAATGATATTGTCATGTCAAGCACTTGTGTATGGTCATACTGAATCAATTAATGGATGCTACCTTTGCATTTTGTAATGTTACTGTCATTCAAGCACTTATGTATGGTCATACTGAATCAATTAATGGATGCTACCTTGGCATCTTGTAATGTTACTGTCACGTCAGGCACTTTTGTATGGTCATACTGAATCAATTAATGGATGCTACCTTGGCATTTTGTAATGTTACTGTTACTGTAATTTCAAGCACTTGTGTATGGTCATACTGAATCATTTAATGGATGATGCCTTGGCATAAGTTTATGTCAATTGCCAGCCCTACTTGTAGGATGTCTAGTGCAGTGAGATGTGTCTTCAAATAGGGTTGTGCCCTTGTCAAATTCATAGGTTGTTCTTGATTGTAATGTTACTGTAATGTCATGTCACTTGTATTGTCAAACTTAATTTACTCTCATTCGTCTTATCATTTTTAATGTATCCTTTTTTTTGTAGACTGACATCCGGGACGCTCGTGTGAAGGCGTCCAATACCGATTCAAGTGCAGGATGTATGTATTGCAGAATTAAAACCGAAATTTTTACGTACGCCAATGAGAACCATCTTGTGTGCCCATTATGTTGGGATATGAGAGTGTTGGGTCCTCACATGACTATATTTTTAGATAAGGACATCTCTGCTGTGGCTAGGAAGGTGTTGGAGTTAGTTTCTGATGCGGCAATTACGATTGATATGCACAGATATACTCCCACTATTGTCTCCACATCTTGGGATGTATTACCCACAGCATCCCAGCTGTTCAGAATCATTCAGGACTCCTTCGATTCTGAAGAGAAGTTTAACATGCTATCCGAGAAAATAAGAAATAATATCCCTCATGTCACTAAATTGAATGTCAAAAATACTGAGTATTTCATCACACGTGTATACTTCCAAACCACATTGGATTTATTGCACAACAATGAGCTAGATAGTATAGCAAATGCTTTATTTATGGACGCTGCTGCATTAAATATCCGCCCTGACCAGAACATACGTATGAAAACGATGTTGTTTCTGTCAACGCAAGGAGGAGATGGAACTGGGTTACATTGGGATATTACCCGGGGACTTAATCTTGCTTTCTCATTGACCCCTGGTGTGACTGGTCCATTAGCATTTTGGCTTTTTATCCCCCCTTGGGGATTTGAAGAATTTATTGCTTTTGTGCAGTCTAGCAATTGTGTTGAGGTCGTCAGAGACAAGTTTGAGGAAGCTATTAGACTAAAAACTGACTTCCCATTGTTGTCGGCGGATGAAATGTTTCAATTACATCGACAAGTCCCCAACTTGGTCAGAATTGTTTCCCAAAGCCATGGACAGGTAGTTCATGTCGCTCCAGGATGGATTCACAGTGTTGTGAATGTTCTACCAAATTGGAAGCTATCTTTCGATTTCGAGAGGATGGAAGAGTTTCCTTTATATGCGTATTACAGAAAAATATTTGGATCTGGTTTTTTTCAAGATAGATGTCCAGAAGATTACGTCACACTGGATGCAGTTATCAAAGACAATGTTGATATGATGACGAAGGGCTATGTACCCGACTCATTGACACAAGCAACCTAAAATATTTAATGGGTATATCTTCTTTCGGTCGTTGGTCTGTACAACGTAGAGGATATTTGTTGTGTCGACGAAAGCAGTGATCTGGGCAGACATGGTAGACATGACAGAACATTTGGGGAAACGAGGGAGAGAGAGGAGATATTTGAGTTTAGTTTACACGTTGTAGACGTTGTTGTGTTTTCAAAAAGCGTTAATTGTTTAACATGGAACAAGTGTCACAACCCTTTAATAATCGACAGGGTTACTGCGACGGCTCTTCCACTCGTTAAATGAAGTGTAAACAACCATTCATTCTTAAGTTACAGAAACGAATCAATTTAATTTTCTAGAGTACCTTTGACGGAATCAATTTAATTTCCATGAGTTCCTTTGACGAAATCAATGGAGATGTATTAGAGATTATTCTATCCTATGCGATTTTGAACGAATGCCACCTCAAACAAGTGGGTCTCGTTTGCAAACAGTGGAGTTGCGTAGCACTCCGGTGTGTCACAAGATTTCACATAAGACATTATAAAAGTTTGGAGTACGTATCACGAATTTGCAGGCTCCAAGAGTTGAAAATCGGTATCAATCGGGGGAAAGACGTACCCTATGAAAGAAGGTCGGATATCGAATACGTGCTCGACATATCACCTCTGTCCGGACTCATTTTGTTGGTTCACCTGGACATATCGTACACCTACGTGACCGACCTATTACCGCTGTCCGGCCTCACTGCTTTGGTTCACCTAAACATATCGTCCACACGTGTGGATATATCACCACTGTCCGGACTCACTGCGTTGCTTCACCTCGACATGTCGTACACCTACGCGACCGACATATCACCGCTGTCCGGCCTCACTTCATTGGTTCACCTGAACATGTCGTCCACACGTGTGGACGACATATCACCACTATCCTGCCTCACTTCATTGATTCACCTGAACATGGAGTACACCCACATGGTGGAAGACATATCACAGCTGTCCGGACTCACTTCGTTAATTCACCTGAACATGTCGTCCACACGGGTGGACGACATATCACTACTGTCCTGCCTCACTTCGTTGGTTCATCTGGATATATCTTACAACGACGTGGGCGACGTATCACCGCTGTCCGGCCTCACTTCATTGATTCACCTGAACATGGAGTACACCCACATGGTGGAAGACATATCACAGCTGTCCGGACTCACTTCGTTAGTTTACCTGGACATATCGTACACCTACGTGACCGACCTATCACCTCTGTCCGGCCTCGCTTCGTTGGTTCATCTGAACATGTCGTCGTCCACACATGTGATCGACATATCACCACTGTCCGGACTCACTGCGTTGCTTCACCTCGACATTTCGAACACACTTGTGGACGACATATCAAAGCTGTCAGGTCTCACTTCGTTGTGCGTCTGCACGCAAGGAGGATGAAAGATGGCGTGAACCTCCTTACATTACGTTAGGTCCCGTAAGGTGATGGGCCAACGCTACATTGTAGTGTTTCAGTTCAAAGTCATACTCGCGCCTGCGAGAAACCATGGCATTCTCCACAATATTGAATGCTTGGCTAGTAGTAGGTGGTTGAGATCCTGAAGAAGGCAAGTATGAAATTACTGTCAAGTAGGCCTTGGTTGAATGAGACTCTAGTTGCGCTGTCATCCCATGACCAAGTGCAGACCGGTGCACCTTTTCTGCGTTAGTTGCTTCATAATATGACACTTCTTCTCCGCCAATGACTCCTGCATCTCCAATAGATACATTAGAGTTTGCATATATTCTCCGCCTTGCAAGCACGCGTTGATTGTTCAGATGTGACAAATGGATTTCCAGCAACTGGCCTGTCTTATTCGTCACATGAATTGCCCCTGAAATAATAACCCTCCATGGGCACCGCACTGTAGCGAATCCCTCGATGCCTCGCAAGTTATCATACATATCCTTGCACATGTGATATAAGGCCATATAATTGCTTTACAGGGATCCGCACAGTAAAATTGCTAGAGGACATCTTCAATGAATCTGTTGTTGCGTGACAGCTTCAATACGCTTCGCGAAGCAACGGATGTAATGAAGATACACGAATTGAACAATGTAATACAACAACAACGCCCGCCTGCCTACCTGAATGATGAATGAAAAAATCACTCACACAATTTCCTGTATGTAAGGAGGTTTCTTTAATG
Source organism: Chlamydomonas sp. ICE-L (assembly GCA_013435795.1). NCBI lineage: Eukaryota > Viridiplantae > Chlorophyta > Chlorophyceae > Chlamydomonadales > Chlamydomonadaceae > Chlamydomonas > Chlamydomonas sp. ICE-L. Next base: position 905,565 of record JACBWV010000084.1, read on the forward strand.
GACGAAAAAGCTCATCATACATTAAAGCGACCACTCTCATCAATTCGGATCCTGTACAGTCTCGTCACACAGCGACCACTCCCACTGTGGTAGGGTCCTCCAAAGAAGCAAAAGTTCCTGAACAGGTCACCCAGATCCCGTGTAAACACGGAGAGGGGATCACTCGGGAAGAACAAAAGAATCAGGGTGAAGTAGAAGCAGCATCTGGGGCAGCCGCAGTAGCTACTGCAACTGGTAGCAACATGGCCTGGAGAGTCCCCTTCTCCCCTTTCGGGGAATCTTAGATAAACTTTCTGTGCGCAATCATCATTGTTCAGACAGAGTCGGTGATGCACTTAGGCACGCTGGTCAAGGAAATGATAACGTACGTTGCAAATGCCCTTCAAATGAGGGACGGTGACGTTTTGGGATATCTTCTTCTGGACGACGTAGAAGATATTTGTTGTATCGACGAACGCAGTGATCTGGGCAGACATGGTAGACACGACAAAAGATTTGGGGAAACGAGGGGGAGAGAGGAGATATTTGGGTTTATAAGTTGTTGTTGTTGTGTTTTCAAAATGCGTCATTTTTTTTATCATGGAACAACTGTTGCAACCCGTTAATGAAAGGGTCACGGCGACTTCTCGTCCACTCGTCATCGAATGATGTGTAAACAACCATTCATTCTTCAGTAACACAAACGAATGAGTTCTTTTGACGAAATCAATGAAGATGTATTGGAGATCATTCTAGCCAATGCGATTTCGAACGAATGCCACCTCAAACAAGTGGGTCTCGTTAGCAAACAGTGGAGATGCGTCGCACCCCGGTGTGTCACAAGGATCCACCTGAGACATTATACAAGTTTGGACTATGTCTCAAGCATTTGCAGGCTCGAAGAGTTGAAAATCGGTATCAATCGGGGGAAAGACGTACCCTACAAAAAAATGTCGGATATCGAAGACATATCACCGTTGTCCTGCCTCACTGCGTTGGTTCACCTCGACATTTCGCACACAGACGTGTTCGACATATCACCGCTGTCCGGACTCACTGCGTTGGTTTATCTGGATATGTCGTACACCTCAGCGGGCGAAGACATATCACCGTTGTCCTGCCTCACTGCGTTGGTTCACCTCGACATTTCGCACACAGACGTGTTCGACATATCACCGCTGTCCGGACTCACTGCGTTGGTTCATCTGGATATGTCGTACACCTCAGCAGGCGAAGACCTATCACCTCTGTCCGGCCTCACTGCGTTGCTTAACCTGGACATGGCGTACAACGAAGTGGAAGACATATCACCTCTGTCCGGACTCACTTCGTTGACGCACCTGAACATTGAGCACACCTACGTGTTCGACATATCACCACTGTCCGGCACCACTTCGTTGATTCGCCTTAACATCCCGTACACATGTGTGGAATACATATCACCGCTTTCCGGCCTCACCACGTTGCTTCACCTGAACATGTCGTACACCTCCGCTGGCGAATACCTATCACCTCTGTCCGGACTCACTTCGTTGCTTCACCTGGATATGTCGTACAACGAAGTGGAAGACATATCACCGCTGTCCCGCCTCACTTCGTTGACGCACCTGATCATGGCGCACATCTACGTTGCAGACCTATCACCGCTGTCCGGCATCACTTCGTTGATTCACCTGGATATGGATAACACGCTTGTGGACACCATATCACCTCTGTCCGGACTCACTTTATTGACGCACCTGAACATGTCTTACACTCGTGTGGACAACATATCACCGCTGCCAGGACTCACTTCGTTGCTTCACCTCTACATTCCGAACATAGAAGACAGGATCGAAGACCTATCACCGCTGTCCGGCCTCACTGCGTTGGTTCACCTGGACATTTCGCACCTCCACATGACCGACCTATCACCGCTGTCCGGCCTCACTGCGTTGGTTCAACTGGACATTTCGCACCTCCACATGACCGACCTATCACCGCTTTCAGGCCTCACTTCGTTGGTTCACCTGAACATGGAGGGCACCGACGTGGACGACATATCACCACTGGCAGGCCTCACTTCATTGGTTCACCTGAACATGGAGGGTACCGACGTGGACGACATATCACCACTGGCAGGACTCACTTCATTGGTGCACCTGGACATTTCGAACACCGACGTGGACGACATATCACCACTTTCCGGGCTCACTTCGTTGATTGATCTGAAAATGACGGAAAAACGGTAAAGTAGTCTCGAATGTCCCGTTGAGCGGGAAGAGGGATTCAGTTGCAGAAACCTACAGTAAACGGCAGAAAACTGTCGAATCCATCCGTCTGTCCATTCATTACACACGATGCGGTGGCGGAATATACAGTTGTTCTCAAATAATTTGGGGACACTCAGTATAATTTGAATGATATCCCCTGAAACCAGGTACAGGTCCGTGGTTCACTACAAATATTTTTTGAGGAGTCCTGATGCTTACACTTCACCGAGTCTTTGGGAGAGAGCGTCCTCTCGCGTTTCGCCGAGACGCGCCTAGAAGTTCCTCGACACCCCCACCCCCACCCCCTGATACTGATATGGGGACACAGACGGTTGAACGGTTTACCAAAGAGGCTACTCTGAATATCTTCGAGAACCTCTTCAACCTGCTGCACCCCCCAACGTTACCCAAAAGGAACGATCTGCAGTCTGGAAGTGGAATTGAGTGCAAATTCGAATGTATTACTATCCAAGACCGATATTTGTAATATAATAAGAAGATACTATAAACACAAGTAGTTATATAGTATATAAATAAAAATAGAAATTATGAAGTCGGCTATTGCGGTAAATATACATGACTTGGTATTGAAACGGGTCAAATATGCCGAACATAAATGGGATTGGGGTAACTTGAGCTTTAATGAAAGAATTACATGGGATATTGTGCAAGCCAACCCAGACAAACCATGGGATTGGAAGCATATCAGCACTAACCCAAACATAACTATAGACATTATACAAGATAACCCAGAAAAACCATGGGATTGGAAGTATATCAGCGCAAACCCAAACATTACTTGGGACATTGTGAATACATACCCAGAAAAAAAATGGGATTGGTATTTCTTAAAGAAGCACTTAAATAACAACGAATACGAAGACGAAATGTTGTACATGCGGAGTTTAAGTGATGATCACGTGGAAATCACGTGGGATATTGTGCAAGCAGACCCTGACAAAACATGGAACTGGAGTATATTGAGCAGACACGAAAGTGTAACATGGGATATTGTACAAACCAACCAAGACAAACCATGGAACTGGCGGCAATTAAGCTCTAACAAAAACATGTTGCTTTCTGACTCCGACATTTACAATATAATTAGAAGACATACAGCAGCGCGATCTATACAAAAAACTTGGAAACATGTCAATACAGACCCAAAACACCCAATATGTAAAAGGAGACTATTTTATGAATATACGAATATGTTGAATGAGCAATGCACCTGGTCTCGTTAGAGGACTTCATACAATATCCAAAAACACGAAGGCTGATGGAAATAGTATCGATGACAAACACATACATAGACATAGACATAGACATGTTGTTTGTTGTTTGTTTTAATAACCGATCACTTTTATTAATGTTTTAATTTTTTCGCTACCGGTATTTATACAAGTCATGTGATAACTGAACGATTCTAAAGCATGAAAAAAAATCAATATTGATTTTAACCAAAGCAACCACTTTATTTGAGAACAACTGTAGTATTGATGTGTAAACACACCTGTTGCAATATTGTATTGATGTGTAAAGACAACTGTTGCAATATTGTTCAGTGCCAGCACATTTCACAGTATTTGATCGCAATTTATATCCAGTAGCTGAAAACAGAAAAAAAACGAATCAATTTAATATGAGTTCCTTCACCGACATCCCTGAATATGTCCTGGAGATCATTCTCTCCAATGCGATTTCTAATGACTTCCACCTCAAACAAGTGGTTCTCGTTTGCAAACAGTGGAGATGCGTCGCACCCCGGTGTGTCACAGGGATCCACATAAGCCATTACGAAAGTTTGGAATCCGTCGCACGCCTTTGCAGGCTCCAAGAGTTGAAAATATCCCCACATTTATACCTCCAACCTCACTTGGACATTCCGGAAATCGAATATCTCAAAGACCTGAAACATCTGTCCTGTCTAACTTCGTTGCTTCACTTGGACATATCGCACACCGTCGTGGAAGACATATCACCGCTGTCCCGCCTCACTTCGTTGATTCACTTGGACATGGCGCACAGCTCCGTGGACGATATATCACCGTTGTCCTGTCTAACTTCGTTGATTCACCTGGACATGTCGAGCACCTTCGTGTACTCCGACCTATCACATCTGTCCTGCCTCACTTCATTGGTTCACCTGAACATGGCGCACATCAACTTTTTAACCAACATATCACCGCTGTCCGGCCTCAACTCGTTGGTTCACCTCGACATTTCACACATCGATTATAAGCTCGAAGACATATAACCGCTGTCCCGCCTCACTTCGTTGGCGCACCTGGACATATCGCACACCTCCGTGGAAGACATATCACCGCTGTCCCGCCTCACTTCGTTGACGCACCTAAACATATCGTCCACATACGTGGACAACCTATCACCGCTTTCCGGCCTCACTGCTTTGACGCACTTGCAGAGCACATCAAAGAGATCGATAGAGTTGGCGGAACACTCATTTCATTGGTTCATCTGAACATGGCGCACATCAACTTGTTAAGCAACATATCACCGCTGTCCGGTCTCAACTCGTTGGTTCACCTCGACAAGCTCGGAGACATATAACCGCTGTCCCGCCTCACTTCGTTGATTCACTTGGACATATCGCACACCTCCGTGGAAGACATATCACCGCTGTCCCGCCTCACTTCGTTGACGCACCTAAACATATCGTCCACATACGTGGACAACCTATCACCGCTTTCCGGCCTCACTGCTTTGGTTCACCTAGACATTTCGCACCTCCACATGACCGACATATCACCGCTTTCCGGCCTCACTTCATTGGTTCACCTGAACATGGAGGGTACCGACGTGGACGACATATCACCACTGGCAGGACTCACTTCATTGGTGCACCTGGACATTTCGAACACCGACGTGGACGACATATCACCGCTTTCCGGGCTCACTTCGTTGATTGATCTGAAAATGACGGAAAAACGGTAAAGTAGTCTCGAATGTCCCGTGGAGCAGGAAGATGGATTCAGTTGCAGAAACCTACAATAACCGGCAGAAAACTGTCGAATCCATCCGTCCGTCCATTCATTACACACGATGCGGTGGCGGAATACAAGTAAACACAACTGTTGCAATATTGTATTGATGTGTAAACACGCCTGTTGCAATATTGTATTGATGTGTAAAGACAACTGTTGCAATATTGTTCAGTGCCAGCACACTTCACAGTATTTGATCGCAATTTATATCCAGTAGCTGAAAACAGAAAAAAACGAATCAATTTAATATGAGATCCTTCGCCGACATCCCTGAAGATGTCCTGGAGATCATTCTCTCCAATGCTATTTCTAACGACTTCCACCTCAAACAAGTGGTTCTCGTTTGCAAACAGTGGAGATGCGTCGCACCCAGGTGTGTCACAGGGATACACATAAGCCATTACGAAAGTTTGGACTCAATCGCACGCCTTTGCAGGCTCCAAGAGTTGAAAATATCCCCACATATATACTTAGCACCTCTTTCCGACCTAACAACTGGTTTTACGAACCTTAACATCTCGTGTACCGACGTGAACAACCTGACACCTCTGTCAGACATAACTTCTTTGGAGGAATTTGGAACCTTCGCGGTCGACCTGACACCTCTGTCAGACCTATCTGCGTTGACGCACTTGGACATTTCGGAAATCGAAGAGATCGAAGACCTGACACCTCTGTCCGTCCTAACTTCGTTGGTTCACCTGGACATGAATTACACTGACGTTGTCTATATATCACCGTTGTCCTGTCTAACTTCGTTGGTCCACCTGGACATCAATTACACCGACGTGCGCAATATATCACCGTTGTCCTGTCTAACTTCGTTGGTTCACCTGGACATCCATCACACCGGCGTGCGCAAAGAATCTTCTCTGTCCTTCCTCAATTCGTTGGTTCATCTCAACATGTCGCACACCTCAGCGGTCAACCTGACACCTCTGTCAGACCTATCTGCGTTGACGCACTTGGACATTTCGGAAATCGACGATCTCAAAGACCTGACACCTCTGTCCGGTCTAACTTCGTTGGTTCACTTGGACATATCGAGCACCTACGTGGACGATATATCACCGTTGTCCTGTCTAACTTCGTTGGTTCACTTGGACATATCGAGCACCTTCGTGGACGATATATCACCGTTGTCCTGTCTAACTTCGTTGATTCACCTGGACATTTCGAGCACCTACTTTACATACCTATCACCTCTGTCCGGCCTCACTTCGTTGGTTCACCTGAACATGGCGCACATCGTCTTGGACAACGACATATCACCGCTGTCCGGCCTCACTTCGTTGGTTCACCTCGACATTTCGGAAATCGAAGACAGGCTCGAAGACATATCACCGCTGTCCCGCCTCACTTCGTTGACGCACCTGGACATATCGTACACCTCCGTGGAAGACATATCACCGCTGTCCCGCCTCACTTCGTTGACGCACCTGAACATATCGTCCACATACGTGGACAACCTGACACCTCTGTCAGACCTAAATGCTTTGACGCACTTGCAGAGCACATCAAAGATATCGATACAGTCGGCGGAACATTAAAATGGTACTGGCACTCTCGAAACTACCTACAGTCGGCGGAACAGTAAAATGAAACATATATCAGATGGAAATAAATGAACGACATCGCCGTTAGAAAATTGGCGTTAAAATTATTGCGAGTCGCCGCCCCCAACAATTTCATATCTTCCGTTTTTTCCATTCGATTTCTCATGCGTCCATTCATTCTCACACATACAGCTCATTTGAGAATGGATTTCGAAGAATCATGACAGACCGAAGATGAGGAACCGGAAGGAACAAAAAATAACTTGTACAGTATCTAAAAAAATGAACTCACGTAGGAACAACGACACCCGAGTGTTGGCGGAACTCAAGTTCAAAGATGTGGTCAAAAAGAGTCTCAAGTACTCGTTTGTCCAGGAACGCACCGATCTACGACCCATGACGTTCACCATCGCAAAGCGGAAAACGAAGATCACGACCAAACTCATGAGTGAGTCCGGAAACGAGACGACCAACGTTGCAATGGCAGGAGATATCATCATCTGCGGAAAGTACAACGAACAGTACGTCGTCACCTTCACAAAGATTTTGACCATGTACGACATCGTCGACGCACATCTCACGGTACGAGACGTCACACGACAGGCGGCGCTCTACACATCCAATACAGCGCACACGTTCACTTCGCCATGGGGAGAAAACATGACGGTCCACACAGGAGACTATGTCGTAAAGGAAGGAGAAGACGGGTTCTACAGGGTCGAAAAGAACACCTTCGAAGAGACGTACGACCATCATTCAAGTAATCATCGTTCCAATGTAAAACACTTCAAACGTCATCATCCCACAGGGTGATACAAGGGAATTATGTTATCTACCGGTACAGGTCTCGTCGTCTTCGCCCCCTAACGCTTCCGCATTTCGTGGAAAAAGTGAATAACGTGTTATCTTTCGGACCACACTTTGACAACCGGCCGGTTCTTGAACGTGCCTGTATTCTGCATGTAATTCTCAAAGGTCAGCTTGAATGGCATAGGATGATTCAAAAAAATGTCCCCAAACACCGAATACTCACATTTCGAATACACACCGGTCGTCGACGACTCGTCGTCGTTTATGATCATTAGCATTAAGGGGATGACTCTCTCTAGGCCACTGCGCATGCTTCTAGTATTGACAGTCGCGGCGAGTTTGGTGATGCCCGAAAACCGTGTCTCTAGACTATCGAGTGCGTCTAGCGTGACGTACATAGCGGTGCCGAAGCACCCCAACCATCCCCCCTCATTATTGTACAAACGCATGATCTCCTCTTGCGTTTCCGAAGATAGAGCGCCCATCGTCTGCATAGTGGCCTCCTCGTGTCTGAAGTTGCTCGAAAAGTGCCACAGGAACTTGAAGCCGGGAGTGTGTAGGGCAATAGACTCAGGTATAGGTTGGTTCAGGAACATAGCGTCGTGAATGACCAGCGCCGTCTCGAACAAGCGCTTAGTGAACATGTAGTACAACGGAAGGATCTCACCAGCCCCCGCCTGCAAGTCCGATTCAATCACGGTAAGATGAGGTATCGTCCCTTCGATGGGGATGCATGCTGCGCGCATGTCCGGGTCCGAGTGGTCGTCTACGATGACCACCGGCATGGTCGGGTGCACCGCTCGGATGCAGTGCACGCACGTGTGCCAATACCACATGTGCACCGGTTTTTTCATGCATCGCAGAATCACGATTCCATCCACACTTCTATGAATCATCATTTACAGTAATACCGGTACAGATTTTTAAGCATTTTGGGTCACCGGTCCGTGGTTCACTACAAATGTGTTTTGAGGAGTCTGATTAAGGTTTGTAATATATGCAACGTGTCCAAGAGCTCATTACATGGACACGTACACGAGGCGGTTTCATTTTAGTATTCCGTCGACTGTACATACATCAGTCCGTTTATAAACCGATGCATAACAAACAATGCGTCATACAATGTATAATTGTTTGCTAATGCATATGTATCTTAAAATGGATATAACTCAAGTGTTGCAACTCCTTCCATCAATCGACAAAAATCTTGCCACACAACTTGTATGCATTGTAATGCAATGGATACACTCAACAGGCACCTATCCGCCAAATATTGAAATAAATTGCGAACGGCTAATCAAATGGTATCAAAACAACGAAAGCACTCCTGAACTCCGAGATCAAATCATTTCAGACTACAACGTTTTGTACGGAACCATGGCCTTTCAAAGGTTTGCAATCAAATCATGCAATGTAGCTATTGCACCCAAATCTTCTCAACCATGACAATGTCCGAAGGTTGCAACATTGCAAAAGATGCCGATTTAGTTATATTTGCTGGAATGTGACATTTTAATACAATTTTTTTTATCCCGCCACAGATATGTATGTGTACACGCGTCAATGCCAAAACTACCTCAATCTAAAAAAACAAAGAATCCATCTAAAGTTGTGTGCTACACCGGTCCCCGTCCACGCGGAAAGAAGGATGACTCTTACACGTCCGAAGAGTTCGTCGCGTTTATGAAGATTGAGGCTCTCCGTATGGGCTCTGACAAAAAAGAACGGACGCTTGATGAATGGATCGAGTGGGCAGGCGCGCTGCGCATGAAAGCATCGAATTGCAGAAAAGTAACAAAATGCAACGAGAAATTATCGTCTGCGGGTAAGATCGCTGAGAAAACTTCAAAGCCCCTCGAATCTTGTATCGAGAGCAAATGTCATGGTAGGTTTGAACTCATTGAGAATGTGACTAAGAATGACAAAAACGCCCTCAGCTCCTTAGATAAACACCGACTTTCCGCAGAGTGTGGTGCAATCCATTGCTCCAAAGAAGGCGGTAAATATGGCAAGGTGCTCAAAGCATGGGACGCAATATCGAAGCGATGCAATACTCTCTGAAAGGGGCTGCATACAATACATTTTATTGGGACCTGGATGCTGACTGGGTCGAAATCGAATCCAAATGCGTCCTTACGGTACAACATTTTTTCATCTGCTTGCGACGACACGTGTTACGCACGCGCCTCGAAAAAAGAGTGTAAACAGATACAGATTCACGTGAATCCATCCGTCGAACTGAGACATACAGTTGTTCTCAAATAATTTTGGGGCACTCAGTATAATTTGAATGATATCTCCTGAAACCAGGTACAGGTCCGTGGTTCACTACAAATATTTTTTGAGGAGGAGTCTAAGGATTTAGAGCCTCCTGAACGACTCTCTAGCTTGAGACATCAGCACCAAGGGATCACAAATCCGCTCCATACCATGTTTCGCAACCATTCAAAATCGCACGGGAGGCAGGAACGCCCATTTAATGTGGTATAAGGCGTGTCCCACTTTATTTGAGAAAAACTGTAGAGAAGACGATACGATACAAAGCAGCATCGACCCCTGGCATGCAATTATTAGAACTGCCTTTGGAAGTGCAAGAAGCGGTATTGACATGCTTGAGCTTAACTGATGTCCGAGAGTGGGCTTGTTGTTGCAAGGCATCACACTCGGTTATTGAAGATGCCCGTCGACGCGCAGATGAGTACTTGTGCATGCGTGATCCTTTGTCACCAGCCAACTGGTTTGCCCTGACACTAATGGATGCTAGACGACAAGCATGTGCAAGGACGGCTTCCTCGAACATAGAGCAGATCGCACAAAACAGGGACGTTGCCCAATTGAACAGCACCGGGTGCGGGAGAGATATTTCTGCCAAGCATGTGCCTGGCTATTGTATCGATATTGATTCCCCGTGTCAGCACAGTTTATTTACATGTCTTGAAACAGTGGCACTCAGATGCCCGCAATTCGTCATGATTACCAGCTGGGACCAATGTGTAAAATACACACTCGGGGACCACCACGTAGCACTTCTTTCTAAAGTTCCATATGTGGCGGTCCCAGGAAACAGAGGCATCACAGACATATCGCTGGAAAAGTTGTCTCGGTGCAAAGCAATATGGGTGAGCGGTTGTTCAGGCCTGAGAGGAGAAAAACTACCACGCTTAGTTGCACAACACAATGCACTCTTACAAATAAAATGGTTAGGGGGGTGGGGAACAGAGCATGTCCCGTTTGACCTCCCCGTATGGGAATGGCTACACAGACAAGAATCCATGGGATTAATTGTTAACCAATGCTAGCGCTTGCAATCTGTATGGGCAATCGCAGCCAAGCTCTGATAAAACGACCATGGTGCAGCTCCTGAAATACAGAGATGAAGGGCAAAAATATGTACTCGCCTTTAGCTGATCTACCCAATTGGATTCAAGGGTCACCGGTAGGGTGTCCCACAAATTGCGTCTCCGACTGTAGTTTACGATTATCAACTAAAACAGGTTATTTTTAATGGGCGTTCCTGCCTCCCGGCCGATTTTTTTAAATTTCTAATCAGGATTTAGAGCCTCTTGAACGACTAGCTAGCTTGAGATATCAGCACAGAGGAATCACAATTCCGCTCCATACCATGTTTCGCAAACAGTAAAAATCGGCCGGGAGGCAGGAACGCCCATTGTTTCATAAAACTCATTGGTTTTACAAGAAAAATAAAACTCCGTAAAGGGGACTTAGTTCCACTTGTCACTTAATTTAGGGGGGGCAGCATCTACTGCTGGCAGCCGAGGTCAATTGAGCGAATCTCAAGGCCCAGGTTGTCGATCTTAGAGAGAAGCTCAATACCTTGGCACAAAAGCAAAAGCATCAGTCAAACCAAATACAGAATCAAAAGCAGCATGAACAAGTTCTTCAGAAGTTCTAGGAACAACAGCAAAAGCATCAGGATCAACACCATCAACAGCATCGACCACATCAGAGATAACATGGTATAGTACGGCCTGCAGTGGCGCCTTCTCCCCTATAAAGGATAAGACGAGAAACCTCGCGTGTGCCCTCTTCATTGCGCCGACAGAGTCGGCGAGGCACGCAGGAACGCAGATCAAGGAAATGATCGCGTTACAGGTGTCCTTCAATTGAGCGACGGTGGCTCTCTGGGATATCCTCTTTCGGTCAGTCTTCATGAGAATGTCAAAGATACGGGTGGTATCGATGAATGCAGCGATCTCGGCAGACATAGTTGTAGACATGGTGACGGTAAAGTTGAATGAACGAGGGGGGAGAGGAGAGATATTGATTATCAGTTGTCGGTGTTGCTCTGTTCAGAAAAACGTTTCAATTTCTTTTATAAACTTGTTAGAGGAACCACTCTCATCAAGGACGGCGGCATCTGTGTCGAGTCGAGTCACGTGGCGACATCTAATGGGCGTTCCTGCCTCCCGGCCGATTTTTTAAAATTTCTAACTTTTCATCCAACTTTTCAGGTGTCCGTGATGTACTTGTAATAAGATCCATTAATTCGGGTGTCCGTGATGTACTTGTAATAAGATCCGTGGCTCGCAGCCTGAGTTTTACTGATGCGGCTTGTTGTTGATGGGCTACAACAACATAAACGAATGGTCCCACTTTATTTAATTGCACACAATAATGCTCGACGCCGAAATTAAGAGTCACATACTGGATCGAGTCAAATCCGGAGAATGCAAATGGGATTGGGATCAATTGAGTGATAATCCATACCTGACATGGGACGTCGTGTCGAGTAACCCAGACAAACCATGGGACTGGCATGGATTAAGCAGAAACCCCAGGGTAGCCACGTGGGACATTGTATCGAGTAACCCGGACAAACCATGGGACTGGCGTGGATTGAGTGCGAATCCCATGGTAGCCACGTGGGACATTGTCTCGAGTAACCCGGACAAACCATGGGATTGGCATGAATTGAGCACAAACCCCAGTGTAGCCACCTGGGACATCGTGTCGAGGAACCCGGACAAGCCGTGGAACTGGAATGGATTTAGTTTCAACCCCGGGGTAGCCACATGGGACACTGTCACTAGTAACCCGGACAAACCATGGGATTGGTATTGGTTGAGTGATAAACCATACCTGACATGGGACATTGTATCGAGTAACCCTGAAAATTCATGGAACTGGCGTGGATTGAGTTCGAATCCCAGGGTAGCCACGTGGGACATTGTCTCGAGGAACCCGGACAAACCATGGAGCTGGTATGAATTGAGCACAAACCCCAGTGTAGCCACCTGGGACATTGTCAAGAGTAACCAGGACAAACCATGGGACTGGCGTGGATTGAGTTCGAATCCCAGGGTAGCCACCCGGGACATTGTCTCGAGTAACCCGGACAAACCATGGGATTGGAATGGATTTAGTTTCAACCCCGTGGTAGCCACATGGGACATTGTCTCAATTAACCCGGACAAACCATGGGATTGGTATTGGTTGAGCAGAAACCCCAGTGTAGCCACCTGGGACATTGTCTCCAGTAACCCGGACAAGCCCTGGAACTGGATTGGATTGAGCACAAACCCCAGTGTAGCCACCTGGGACATTGTCTCGAGTAACCCGGACAAACCATGGGATTGGCGTGGATTGAGCTCAAACAAAAATAGTTGCGTGGTCACATGGGACAATGTCTTGAGTAACCCGGACAAACCATGGGACTGGTGCAGATTGAGTAGAAACCGCAACATGTTGGTATCCGTCCAAGACGCGTACCGTTTAGTGCGAAGTCACACAGCCGCAGCGACTATTCAGAAAACATGGAGACACGTGAATACAAGCCCGATTTATGTTGTGTGCCGACACCGACTGTTTAAAGAATTCAGTACACTCGTAGGTGAGTACAATGAATGGGTTGAAGGGTCGAAACAGTAGGGCGTCCCACAAATCCGTACTTGGAGCTAGTTCGCCTATTTATATGGGTGGTACTAGCTTACCCAGATACAGATACAGATACAGATACATTTCAATACATATACAGATACTAGCTTACCCAGATACAGATACAGATACAGATACATTTCAATACATATACAGATACTAGCTTACCCAGATACAGATACCTTTAAATACAGATACAGATGTCGCCGACTGTCCGCCCTAAAAAATATTCCTTCGTCATCCAACTTTTCAGGTGTCCGTGATGTACTTGTAATAAGATCCATGAATTCCGGTGTCCGTGATGTACTTGTAATAAGATCCATGAATTCCGGTGTCCGTGATGTACTTGTAATAAGATTCATGAAATTTGTAATAAGATCCATGGCTCGCAGCCTGAGTTTTACTGATGCGGCTTGTTGTTGATGGGCTACAACAACATAAACGAATGGTCCCACTTTATTTAATTGCACACAATAATGCTCGACGCCGAAATTAAGAGTCACATACTGGATCGAGTCAAATCCGGAGAATGCAAATGGAATTGGAGTCACTTGAGTGATAATCCATACCTGACATGGGATGTCGTGTCGAGTAACCCAGACAAACCATGGGACTGGTATGGGTTAAGCAGAAACCCCACTGTCGTCACGTGGGACATTGTCTCCAGTAACCCGGACAAACCATGGGACTGGTATGGGTTAAGCAGAAACCCCACTATCGTCACGTGGGACATTGTCTCCAGTAACCAGGAAAAACCATGGGATTGGTCTGGATTGAGCAGAAACCGCAGTGTAGCCACCTGGGACATTGTCTCCAGTAACCCGGACAAACAATGGGATTGGTATTGGTTTAGTGTAAACCCCAGTGTAGCCACCGGGGACATTGTCTCCAGTAACCCGGACAAACCATGGGATTGGTGTTGGTTGAGTGTGAATCCCAGGGTAGCCACCTGGGACATTGTCTCCAGTAACCCAGACAAGCCCTGGAACTAGCTTGGATTGAGTGCGAATCCCAGTGTAGCCACATGGGACATTGTCTCCAGTAACCCGGACAAACCATGGGATTGGTATTGGTTGAGTGCGAATCCCAGTGTAGCCACCTGGGACATTGTCTCCAGTAACCCGGACAAGCCCTGGAACTGGATTGGATTGAGTGTAAACCCCAGTGTAGCCACCTGGGACATTGTCTCGAGTAAACCGGACAAACCATGGGATTGGTATTGGTTGAGCTCAAACAACAATAGTTGCGTGGTCACATGGGACAATGTCTTGAGTAACCCGGACAAACCATGGGACTGGCACAGATTGAGTAGAAACCGCAACATGTTGGTATCCGTCCAAGACGCGTACCGTTTAGTGCGAAGTCACACAGCCGCAGCGACTATTCAGAAAACATGGAGAAACGTGAATACAAACCCGAGTTATGTTGTGTGCCGACACCGACTGTTGAAAGAATTCAGTACACTCGTAGGTGAGTACAATGAATGGGTTGAAGGGTCGAAACAGTAGGGCGTCCCACAAATCCGTACTTGGAGCTAGTTCGCCTATTTATATGGGTGGTACTAGCTTACCCAGATACAGATACAGATACATTTCAATACATATACAGATACTAGCTTACCCAGATACAGATATAGATACATTTAAATACAGATACAGATGTCGCCGACTGTCCGCCCTAAAAAAATATTCCTTCTTCATCCAACTTGTCAGGTGTCCGTGATGTACTTGTAATAAGATCCATTAATTCCGGTGTCCGTGATGTACTTGTAATAAGATTCATGAAAATTGTAATAAGATCCATGGCTCGCAGCCTGAGTTTTACTGATGCGGCTTGTTGTTGATGGGCTACAACAACATAAACGAATGGTCCCACTTTATTTAATTGCACACAATAATGCTCGACGCCGAAATTAAGAGTCACATACTTGATCGAGTCAAATCCGGAGAATGCAAATGGGATTGGGGTCAATTGAGTGATAATCCAGACCTGACATGGGACGTCGTGTCGAGTAACCCAGACAAACCATGGGACTGGTATAGGTTAAGCAGAAACCCCAGTGTCGTCACGTGGGACATTGTCTCCAGTAACCCGGACAAACCATGGGACTGGTATGGGTTAAGCAGAAACCCCACTGTCGTCACGTGGGACATTGTCTCCAGTAACCCGGAAAAACCATGGGACTGGCGTGGATTGAGTGTAACCCCCGGGGTAGCCACGTGGGACATTGTCTCGAGTAACCCGGACAAACCATGGGATTGGCATGCATTGAGCACAAACCCCAATGTCACCTGGGACATCGTGTCGAGGATCCCGAACAAGCCGTGGAGCTGGTATGAATTGAGCAGAAAAACCAGTGTAGCCACCTGGGACATTGTCTCCAGTAACCCGGACAAACCATGGGATTGGTCTGGATTGAGCAGAAACCCCAGTGTAGCCACGTGGGACATTGTCTCGAGTAACCCGGACAAACCATGGGATTGGTATTGGTTGAGCACAAACCCCTGTGTAGCCACATGGGACATTGTCTCCAGTAACCCGGACAAACCATGGGATTGGTGTTGGTTGAGTGCGAATCCCAGGGTAGCCACCTGGGACATTGTCTCCAGTAACCCGGACAAGCCCTGGAACTGGCTTGGATTGAGTGCGAATCCCAGTGTAGCCACATGGGACATTGTCTCAAGTAACCCGGACAAACCATGGGATTGGTATTGGTTGAGCACAAACCCCAGTGTAGCCACCTGGGACATTGTCTCCAGTAACCCGGACAAGCCCTGGAACTGGATTGGATTGAGTGTAAACCCCAGTGTAGCCACCTGGGACATTGTCTCGAGTAACCCGGACAAACCATGGGATTGGTATTGGTTGAGCTCAAACAAAAATAGTTGCGTGGTCACATGGGACAATGTCTTGAGTAACCCGGACAAACCATGGGAATGGTATGAATTGAGTGGAAACCGCAACATGTTGGTATCCGTCCAAGACGCGTACCGTTTAGTGCGAAGTCACACAGCCGCAGCGACTATTCAGAAAACATGGAGACACGTGAATACAAACCCGAGTTATGTTGTGTGCCGACACCGACTGTTGAAAGAATTCAGTACACTCGTAGGTGAGTACAATGAATGGGTTGAAGGGTCGCAACAGTAGGGCGTCCCATAAATCCGTACTTGGAGCTAGTTCGCCTATTTATATGGGTGGTACTAGCTTACCCAGATACAGATACAGATACATTTCAATACATATACAGATACTAGCTTACCCAGATACAGATACCTTAAAATACAGATACAGATGTCGCCGACTGTCCGCCCTAAAAAAATATTCCTTCTTCATCCAACTTTTCAGGTGTCCGTGATGTACTTGTAATAAGATCCATGGCTCGCAGCCTGAGTTTTACTGATGCGGCTTGTTGTTGATGGGCTACAACAACATAAACGAATGGTCCCACTTTATTTAATTGTACGCAATAATGCTCGACGACGAAATTAAGAGTCACATACTGGATCGAGTCAAATCCGGAGAATGCAAATGGGATTGGGGTCAATTGAGTGATAATCCATACCTGACATGGGACGTCGTTTCGAGTAACCCAGACAAACCATGGAACTGGCATGGATTGAGTAGAAACCCCAGTGTCGTCACGTGGGACATTGTCTCCAGTAACCCTGACAAACCATGGGATTGGTATTGGTTGAGCACAACCCCCAGTGTAGCCTCATGGGACATTGTCTCGAGTAACCCGGAAAAGCCCTGGAACTGGCATGGATTAAGCAGAAACCCCAGTGTAGCCACATTGGACATCGTGTCGAGTAACCCGGACAAACCATGGGATTGGTATTGGTTGAGCAGAAACCCTAGTGTAGCCACCTTGGACATTGTCACGAGTAACCCGGACAAACTATGGGATTGGTATTGGTTGAGCTCAAACAAAAGTTGCGTGGGCACATGGGACATTGTATCGAGTAACCCGGACAAACCATGGAACTGGCGTGGATTGAGTTCGAATCCCAGGGTAGCTACGTGGGACATTGTCTCGAGGAACCCGGACAAACCATGGGATTGGTGTGGATTGAACACAAACCCCAGTGTAGCCTCGTGGGACATTGTCTCGAGTAACCCGGACAAACCATGGGACTGGATTGGATTGAGTGCGAATCCCATGGTAGCCACGTGGGACATTGTCAAGAGTAACCCGGACAAGCCGTGGAACTGGAATGGATTGAGTTTAAACCCCGTGGTAGCTACCTGGGACATTGTCTCCAGTAACCCGGACAAACCATGGGATTGGTATTGGTTGAGTGCGAATCTCAGGGTAGCCACCTGGGACATTGTATCGAGTAACCCGGACAAACCATGGGACTGGTGTGGATTGAGTTTAAACCCCGGGATAGTCACCCGGGACATTGTCTCCAGTAACCCGGACAAACCATGGGATTGGTATGAATTGAGTGCGAATCCCAGGGTAGCCACCTGGGACAATGTCTTGAGTAACCCGGACAAACCATGGGATTGGAATGAATTGAGTGGAAACCGCAACATGTTGGTATCCGTCCAAGACGCGTACCGTTTAGTGCGAAGTCACAGAGCCGCAGCGACTATTCAGAAAACATGGAGACACGTGAATACAAACCCGAGTTATGTTGTGTGCCGACACCGACTGTTGAAAGAATTCAGTACACTCGTAGGTGAGTACAATGAATGGGTTGAAGGGTCGCAACAGTAGGGCGTCCCACAAATCCGTACTTGGAGATAGTTCGCCTATTTATATGGGCGGTACTAGCTTATACCCATATACAGATACATTTCAATACAGATACAGATGTCGCCGACTGTCCGCCCTAAAAAAATATTCCTTCGTCATCCAACTTTTCCGGTGTCCGTGATGTACTTGTAATAAGATCCATGGCTCGCAGCCTGAGTTTTACTGATGCGGCTTGTTGTTGATGGTCTACAACAACATAAACGAATGGTCCCACTTTATTTAATTGCACACAATAATGCTCGACGCCGAAATTAAGAGTCACATACTGGATCGAGTCAAATCCGGAGAATGCAAATGGGATTGGGGTCAATTGAGTGATAATCCATACCTGACATGGGACGTCGTTTCGAGTAACCCAGACAAACCGTGGGATTGGCGTAAATTGTGCTTAAACCCCAATGTCGTCACGTGGGACGTTGTGTCGAGTAACCCGGACAAACCATGGGTCTGGCATTTATTGAGTGCGAATCCCAGGGTAGCTACGTGGGATATTGTCTACAGTAACCCGGACAAACCATGGGATTGGCGTGGATTGAGTGTGAATCCCGGAGTAGCCACTTGGGACATCGTGTCGAGTAACCTGGACAAACCATGGGATTGGAGTGGATTGAGCACAAACACCATGTGTAGCCACATGGGAAATTGTGTCGAGTAACCTGGACAAACCATGGGATTGGTATAGGATGCGTGTTGTTGATGGGCTACAAAAAAACATGTTGGTGTTCCACTGCCCCGTGGGTTGCTACACCATAAGGTGTACCGTATACTCCAGAAAGCGGTTTCATTTTAGTATTCCGTCGAGTGTAGTTGTATGAAGAGTCTCCGACTGTAGAATCGTTTAGTATAAAGAATGAATGGCCTAATAAAACAGAGTCATTGGAATGAAAAATATTGCATTGGAATGCCTCCCCAGGGACATCCAGATCAGAATATTGTCTCATTGCAATATGGACATCCGCCGCATATGTGGGATAAAACCAGGAAAGATGCAACTGCCCTTACAATTGCAGCAAAAATTAGATGACATCCTTTAGAGACAGATACAATACGTAGCCAAGTGGAAAACTGCTAACAACTACCTTCGAGCAGGCCATCATAACCTATCCATATTGTTGTGGTGTAGTCTCACACATCATGAGATTACTAAAACCAAACCCTGGTGAGCTCAAGAGAAGATGCCCCGAAGTTTGTTGGAGAAGCAAGTCGCCAAAAGCCATCCACTGTAACGCAAACCTCAAAATTGATTATGATTCTTAATGGGATCAATTAATGGGCGTTCCTTCCTCCCGGCGGATTTTTTGAAACGTCTACTCATAATTTACAGTCAACGGAATACTAAAATGAAACAGCTTCGTGTACGGCACACCTTACGGTGTAACCTAATGGTGTAGCAGTTGAACACCAATACGATTTTGAATCAACAAATTGCAAGATGTTAACGAGAATTGTCTATTGAAGGACCAGCCGCACTTAAGCGATCGCCTCTTCCCCAGGTGGCCCAAAAAAACACGGGGTCGTTGTTGATGTGCAATGCGTCATGTAAGGTTCTTTGCTGGACGGGTCATTTTAACGTATGTCGACGCCTTATACAGTTTATTGTGATGTTTCATTTTACTGTTCCGCCGACTGTAGAGCCTCCGGAACGACTCGTCACAAGTCCACCTCAAAGTACAACTCAGAGCTGGGAAGGTCAAGGAAGACATGCTGTCTCCAAACACCTTCCATGGGACTGTCTAACAGTGCTATTTGTCGTTCATCTACCGACATACTCATCAACATGCGAATATAAATTTCAGACGGCAACACCATAAAGCGAAGGCCATCTTCATGCGGCGAGGCCGCACCAAAGCCTGATTCATGATTGCGGGATACGACTGCATCACTCAACAAGTAGTCGTCAGCAGACGCCAAGGGGACTGCCACTCCTACGGGTCCATCATTGAAAGCCCATATTGATAGGATCTTGAATGGTGAGATTGGCTCCCTCTTGTACGCAGCCCTCAGCTGCAGGTGCTCACCAAGCTTTGCAGATGCTGTTCGCATGATGTTAGCAACTGAAGTCGTACCAGGGTCAAGCATAACAAAACAACGGTGGATGGACTTCTGGAACAGGTTTCCAGGCGTTGCAAGTCGTGAGAGGTCCAACTTGGGCACAAATGACAACATCATTCTTCTGGTATCTATTTGGACAATCTGTCGGCAAGACAAAACGCGGGTGCCAGTGCCATCTAATGGAGCATCACGACATCATCGCATGCACACTAATGGATCCATCAGCAGCTTGCAGACATCTGCGTGACCTTCATAGTCAGCCTCACTCAAGAACCAGCTGTTGAAAGAGTTCGCCAGGGCCCTGAACTCAATTCCAGCCACCGCTGGATCCATGAGCAGCTTGCAGACTCAAGTCCAGCCACCGCTGGATCCATCAGCAGCTTGCAGACATCTGCATGACCTTCCTTTGCAGCCACATGAAGAGGCTTATTTTCATTTTGGTTCGCCCTCAATTGTAGGGCCCCCTTAACCTGAAATCCGCCGTGGCGTGTGTGCGAATGAATGGACGGATGTGAAAAAAAAATGGGTGCGAAAGACGCATGTGAAAAAAAAATTGACTGAATAAAAGTCATAAAAGAAACCGATAACCATCTACAAAATACCCACAAACACAATGGCAAACTTTACTGAATTATACAACGATGTTGCCAATGACACTTCGGGCATTCCGTCGGATCCATTTTGCGATCGCGCAAGAGAACTCCTTCCGCCCATGGCGCGCGTTTGGAAGGTACTTGCAAAGCTCGCCGTTCAATCGTGGGACAACGAAATACGACATGTCTGCCAATTCTCAACTGTAATGACTGCCAAAGACTTCACATACGGAAACCACGCCAAGCTGTTTATCGACAATCTGATGAAAGTCTCGCCGGACAATGACATATGCGATCCCCGCTTCCAAGGCATGTATCTTGGTTTGGAAGCCGTCTTCCCGTACACTTCTTGGTGTTCCGTAGATTACATTACCCTCACACGCAAGATTTTAAGCAGCCTGTTCATTGAGTTGGATGAGTTCAGTATCGATTGTGTGGCATCTGATGGATTCTGTAATCATGAATGGGACATTGTACAGAACATAGCGTCCCAGTGGTTGCGAGCGTGGTGCTCTGCGCGCAAGATCCAGCGCACGTACCGCAAGTACATCGAGCACAAAGAGATCCAGCGCCAAAAGCGCCTCCTCATCACAATCCCCAGGATCGTGTCATTGCTCAAGGATTGCATGGGTCGCGAATAAGTAATTATTCGAGAACAAATGTTTTTTTTTTACCTTCGATGATGAAGACAGTATCCGGTTTAATGCTCAGAAAATGTAGAAATGTTCTGTGAAAGTGTACCGAAGATCTCTCTTTCATCCTCGAAGTCCAGACACTGCATCACCCTGCTCGGATGCCAGGTCCGACGAATGAGCTCCTCCCTGATGACGTCCAGTGACGCTTTCTTCATCCGGACCATGACGCGCCAGTCGGGCCATTCTGGCGCTATGTAGATCATCACTTTGTCGTCTGAGTGGGAAGTGTAGTTGATTACACAGGACACAATAGGTGGATCAGAGAATTAAGCTGATGACTATCCATGAAGAAAGAAGGATTCTGTGAACGTAAGAATGTAAGATGTAAGAATGTAAGATGTAAGAATGTAATTTTCTCATTTCTCAATTTCTCAATTTCTTCATGTCTCATGTCTCATGTCTCATGTCCATGTTGTCTCATGTCTCATTTCACATTCTTACATTCTTACATTCTTACGTTGAGTGATTACACAGGACACAATAGGTGGAGCAGAGAATTAAGCTGATGACTATCCATGAAGAAAGAAGGATTCTGTGAACGTAAGAATGTAAGATGTAAGAATGTAAGATGTAAGAATGTAATTTTCTCATTTCTCAATTTCTTCATGTCTCATGTCCATGTTGTCTCATGTCTCATTTCACATTTCACATTCTTACATTCTTACATTCTTACGTTGAGTGATTACACAGGACACAATAGGTGGAGCAGAGAATTAAGCTGATGACTATCCATGAAGAAAGAAGGATTCTGTGAACGTAAGAATGTAAGATGTAAGAATGTAAGAATGTAAGAATGTAATTTTCTCATTTCTCAATTTCTCAATTTCTTCATGTCTCATGTCTCATGTCCATGTTGTCTCATGTCTCATTTCACATTCTTACATTCTTACATTCTTACATTCTTACGTTGAGTGATTACACAGGACACAATAGGTGGAGCAGAGAATTAAGCTGATGACTATCCATGAAGAAAGAAGGATTCTGTGAACGTAAGAATGTAAGATGTAAGAATGTAAGATGTAAGAATGTAATTTTCTCATTTCTCAATTTCTTCATGTCTCATGTCCATGTTGTCTCATGTCTCATTTCACATTTCACATTCTTACATTCTTACATTCTTACGTTGAGTGATTACACAGGACACAATAGGTGGAGCAGAGAATTAAGCTGATGACTATCCATGAAGAAAGAAGGATTCTGTGAACGTAAGAATGTAAGATGTAAGAATGTAAGAATGTAAGAATGTAAGAATGTAATTTTCTCATTTCTCAATTTCTCAATTTCTTCATGTCTCATGTCTCATGTCCATGTTGTCTCATGTCTCATTTCACATTTCACATTCTTACATTCTTACATTCTTACGTTGAGTGATTACACAGGACACAATAGGTGGAGCAGAGAATTAAGCTGATGACTATCCATGAAGAAAGAAGGATTCTGTGAACGTAAGAATGTAAGATGTAAGAATGTAATTTTCTCATTTCTCAATTTCTTCATGTCTCATGTCCATGTTGTCTCATGTCTCATTTCACATTTCACATTCTTACATTCTTACATTCTTACGTTGAGTGATTACACCACTGTGCTCCGGGTTGCAAAGTACATGGAGAGGGTCCTGGATGCTTACATGTTGTGTCGACATGTCAAATCAGAAGCCCACTTACAGAAATTATTGACCATGTGCTGTAAGTTGAACATTGAGAGGAAGACTTAAGATGTCGAATCGGATATCGTTTTTGAAGTTTGAAAAGAAAATTGTGGATTTTGTCTTCGATCTGGTGGACAATTTACACTAGTTTTTATGAAAAAAATGTGTACTCGTTTTTCGAGGAACGGACGGCGGATCATGCGAGTCACACGGCGACCATGCAGTGAAGTGCATCGGCAGTTAAAACAGATGTCAAGCAATGTCTTCTTATTTTCGGAAAGGAAACCTGTTCTGAGCAAACACGACGGTTACGCAGGCGACCGTCCCAGACACCAAGGCCGCAATGGCCACGATCGCTAGCAACTGTTGCTGTTGCTGTTGCTGTTGCTGTTGCTGTTGTTGCTGTTGTTGTTGTTGTTGCTGGTGCTGTTGTTGCTGGTGCTGTTGTTGTTGACTTGGTTGAGAATTCTCTGGACAAGCGGCTCCTCCGCCAGGGAGCCATGAGTTGTTCAGGCTCCGGAGGCCCAAGTAGTAATATGGGTCAACGTAGCTCAACGCGGAACGCGGAATGTTGTATCGGTCGTCGTACACGCTTGGATACGAGTAGCGTATGTTCTCCGTGTGCTTGTGGTGCGTGTTCCCTCCTCCCCCCCAACCTCCGTTGCCGCTGCCTCCACTACCACCACCATTGTTGTTTGTGTTGTTGTTGGTCACGGTGATGTTACTGGGATGTGGGGGTGGGGGGGGCTCTGAAGCGGGCGGAGGAGGCTCGGAATCGGGTGGAGGAGGCTCGGAAGCGGGCGGAGGATGCTCGGAAGCAGGCGGAGGAGGCTCGGAGGTGGGTGGAGGAACATCTCCTTCTGCAAATTGCTCTCTGATGTACTTTGAGTTACGGCAGTTATTGGTGATCAGGGTAATCACTGACGCCAACACTACAAGAATAATGATGATTGCTACCGGCCAAAGCCAGATGCCAGGGACGCCCTTAGACGAGGTTCGCGCTCGCGAAGTGACCATTTTGTATGTATGTATACAGTTGTTCTCACATAATTTTGGGACACTCTGATATCCCTGAAACCAGATACAGATCCTTGCTTCACTACAATTATTTGTTGTGACTTTTACGTTCCACGATATCCAATAATCCCGCCCGTGTCGTCTGCGTGTTGATGGATTTTATAAAATCGTATTGTTGTAGACACCATCGCACAGAGACGTTTCATTTATATCATTCAAATTATACTGTGTCCCAAAATTATTTGAGAACAACTGTATGCAACATCTGCGTGGGAGGACAAGGCAACGTCCAGAGTTCAAACTCAGAGAAGAGCTTATAAACCGCAATAGGGGCAAACACATTTGGAAATGTGGTCTACTAGAAATGTCAGAATTACAACCATACCGATGCATGAAATGCAACCTGACAATGGCAGAGGTGCAGGAACTTGGCAACACTGAAGTTTGCTCCTCGGAAATTGACTTTACGGGCACCGTGATTGCCGAGGATGGCCGACTGTTATTGGATTTAGGCACATCCATCGTCATCCGTGATTGGATGGGGTAGAGCGTTTATTTTTTCGCATCATCGTAGCGAGCGTCCAAGAAATTTCTTAGCCGCTCGCTACGATGCGGTTTGCTGGTCCCTGAACTCTTTCTTGAGGTAAAAAACTCTCTTCCGAATTCGAATGTGCTTCTTTATCTTCATCATCTCTTTTGAATCAGTTTGACAAGGGTCGGATGCCTGTATGTCCCTGACCAAGCATGGAGGATTCCTCATTCTCTGTTGAGTACGTACCATTGTTTTACAGACGCCTGTGTCGATGGATGCATTTTATCTACAGCCCCATTTTTTTTTATTACTATTATTATATTCAAAAAACGTACACCTACAAATGCCACCTAGAATTCAGACTGGCAGTGGTATGTTCTCAACCGCTGTGACCCCAAATATGGTGCAGAAGGAACTAGATAAGATCCCCCCAGGCGACCTCATCAACCGCATGAACATGATGAACACAAACCAACACATCAAGAAGACCTCAACCCTAGAAGAGCAGGATGCAATCACAAAGCTCGTGCAGACCATCGAGACAGCTAAGAAGCAGAAGGAGGATTTCGATAAGGCCACACGCGACTTCTATACCGTCTACGAGAAGCTCAAGATTGCAATCATGGAAACGTGCAATACCGGCCCCAGGTTGTGCGGCGTCGTTAAAGGCGCAATCAAGAAGAACTCGTAAATTTCCCGACAATAAAAAGACACACAAAATGTAGACGCGACACAAAAATACACTATGCACTACACTCCCGACGCAGCAGCCGCACCCATCATGGACGCATTCTTCAAGGAACGCGAAAAACACTTCGCTACACAACATCACATCGACTCGTTCGATGACCTACTAGGAACGCGTTTAAGAGCGATCGTACGCAGCATGAACCCAATCACAATGGTGCGCGAAGACCCCAACACGAAAACCAAACACACGGTGAAGGTGTACGTAGGAGGAGACGAAAAACTCCGCCCCGATCACGACGTGCACATAGGAGACCCAACCCCGACTTTACCATCACAAGCCCGTATAGCAAACCAAACGTACGGGGCGGACATATTCGCAGACGTCCACGTGGTCTATCCGGACGACAACGCCGAGACACGAGACTTCGAACGCGTGCACATCGGATTCATACCCATCATGATCCACTCCAAAGCGTGCTCTCTAATAGGGCTAAAGCCGCACCAGTTACGAGCACGAGGAGAATGCCCATACGATATGGGCGGATACTTCGTAATAGACGGACGCGAAAAGGTCATCGTGACACAAGAGGAACGCGTCCCGAACCGACTCTACACACGACGCGGAGAGAAAATAGAAGACGACAAACTCATCCTAAAAGCATTCATCAGGTGCGTCTCCACAGACGCACGCGACGTGTTCCCACGCACAAGCGTCTTCCGAGTCATGACTTCTGGTGAAATCACAGCCACGGTCACCCATATCAACGAAGGAGCCGTGCCCGTCACAACTCTCTTCAGAGCACTCGGCATCGAAAGCGATCGCGCCATCCTCAAAACCATCTTCCACGAAGATCCAGGAGAAGAGAGAAACAAGGTCGAAATCGCATTCATGCACGCATCCATAGCCGCAGGACACAAGTCTGGAGTAAGCAGCCAGAGAGGAGCCATAGATTTCCTCATACCACGCACACGATTCAAGTCCCAACTCGACCTCAAAAGCGTCCTCACAGACGACCTCTTCCCAAATGTAGGACGCACGTTCGAGGCCAAAGCAATCGCCCTAGGAGCAGTCGTGAGACATCTCGTAAGAGCCGCTCTAGGAAAAGAACCCATGTCGGAACTCGATCACTACGCCAACAAGAGACTCATGTGCTCAGGTGCAATCACAGCCAATCTCTTCAGAGACGCGTACCTACTATCAATCGCAACAACCCTGCGCACGCTCAACGAAGAGTTCCTCACCGGACCATGGCGCGTCGCAAACGATATACACACGCTCGTCAACGAAGCCAACCTGAAAAATATATTCCAACCAAGAATCATCCGAGAAGCCCTCGTACGAGCACTCAAAGGATCGCGACGCGGCGATGACAGTGCACGCGCGCCCGTCCAAGAACTCAGCAGAGTCTCATATCTAGGATACATTTCACACATGAGACGAGTAAACAACCCCGTCGACAGGAACGTCAAGATAGCAGACACACACCGTCTAAGGCCGTCGCATTGGGGAGTCATCTGCCCAGTAGAGTCACCAGACGGACCCAACGTAGGCCTCCTCACGCACCTAGCCACGCTTGTCACCATATCACTTGCCATACCAGAACCCGTCGTACAAGAAACCATAAGAATCGCCATAGACAAATACACGAGACATCTATCAAACAGCACACTATCCCCACAAGCAACCGCGGTGCACTTTAACGACACATGGATAGCGATCACAGACACACCCAAGGACCTAGTCGATGCACTACGAAAAATGAGGACGGAAGACACCAGACTGAACACACTCGGCGTCACATGGGACGTGTGGAGGAACGACGTGGCAATCCGCACAGATGCAGGAAGATGCTGCAGACCACTAAGAAGAGTACAGGAAGGAAAGGTCGTACCAATCAACGGCGATCCGTCGTGGACCGAATTGATACGCAGCGGAGCTATCGAAATGATAGATGTCGAAGAAGTAGCTACATGTCTAGTGGCAATGAACGAGGCAGACGTCAACAATCGAGACCCGATCCGAGGCAGATACACGCACGCAGAGATACACGCAGGAAGCACACTCTCAATGGTAAGCAACACCTACCCACTACTTAACCACAACAACGGGGCGTACAACTCACTATGTCTAGCGCAATTTAAACAAGCGCTAGGCACGACCATGACCTCCATCAGGGACAGGTTCGATACGAACACATTCCTACTACACCACGCCCAACGCCCTCTGGTAAGCACGAGCTTCGCAGACCGACTCTTCGGAGGACGTTTCGCGCACGGCGAGAACGTCGTAGTGGCAATCGCCACATACACAGGATACAACCAAGATGACGCCATCATCATCAATCTAGACGCCGTGCAGCGCGGCCGACTAGCACTCACAGTATTCGAAACCATCCGGTACGAGGAGTCAGAGGAGGAACCAGAGGACCCAAACATTCAAAAAACAAAAAACCAAATTGTGTTTGCGAACCCACAGCGGCTAGTGTCACGCGGGTACGCCCTATCAACCACCACCAAAACAACCACAAAAGAATACGAAAACCTCGACGAACATGGAATGCCAAAGATCAACAAAATGTTAAGAGAAGGAGACGCAGTTGTAGGAATGGTCAAGGTACCATCGACCGCAGCAAAGGAAGACGTCTTCACGGACGCATCTCAACGTCTACAATCCAGAGAATCCGACCTTCCCACGTATGTAGACGGCGTCCACTTGCAAAACATAGATCAGAAAACAGCAAAAGACAACGCAATACCACAACTTAGAGCATGCAAAGTACGTCTCCGACAGATGCGCAGCCCCGAACTAGGAGACAAACTAAGCTCGCGTTACGGACAGAAAGGGGTGGTGGGAATGATTCTACCCGCCGTGGACATGCCGTTCTGCGCAGAGGACGGTATCGTACCCGACATCATCATCAACCCCAATGCATTCCCCAACCGTAGGACAGTCTCGCATCTACTGGAAGCCGTGCTAGCGCGCGAGGGAGCAGTCAAAGGAGCTCGCATGAACGCCGACACATTCGGAGGCGAAGACATCGGAGCCGCGCTGACCCAACTGGGTCTGCGTGAAAACGGACACGGGAACATGCTCATGCACAACGGACGATCCGGAGAAGAGGCAAAAACACGCATCTTTGTAGGCGTGAATTACTACGGTCGCTTGAAACACATGGTAGAGGACAAGTACCAGTCGCGTGCAAGAGGAGCAGTCGACGCCACAACACGTCAGCCAACGAAGTCCAAGGGACAGAGCGGAGGGCTGCGCATCGGAGAGATGGAGCAGAACGCACTCATCGCACACGGACTCGCATCGTTCACACGCGAAGCGTTCATGCAGCGCAGCGATCACCACTCAACTAAGGTCAATGCCACGACAGGAACGCCGGCGGAATGGTGGGCCGCAGCACGCGAAGACCCAGAAGGACCCGACGAGGAGGCAAATGTTGAAACACCTTATACGTTCACCCTCATGCAGCACGAACTCAGAGCATTGGGGGTGGAGGCTGCGCTTCTCACATCCAATGATGAATTTTATTTATAGATCAGTGCCGTTGGGTTGTTTGAGTTTTTCAGTGTAAAATTCGTACGAATCAATGTCGAACAGTTGCAACGCAGTGTCGATCAAATTTCCGCTTTGATTGCCAGATAGAGTATAAGGAATTTTCCAATTTATTAGATAACAACAAAAACTGCGAAGACCATCAGACCATCAGAGATATATGGAGTCCGAAAAATTCGCTTGGGAAGATGCCAACGTCGTCTCAGCCCGCGAGGCATTTTGCAATTGCAAGGCGTTTGATTCCGGGGGGTCAAACTACGAAGACGCCAGGCTCGTGGCGTCTCTCAAAAACGCAAAGTCGCTTGCGCAGGTCGACGAGCTGGAGCGCACTTACATCGCGTACATGCAAGCATTGGAGCCCTTCCAACCCAAGCGTTCAGAGGTGGATGAGCAGAAGGAAAAGCTCATGGAGAGCATTAACGATGAGGAGGGATCAGTGATGAATTTGTTTATGAAGGGATTGATAGACAGCATGCCGGATGAAAAATATGTGCCCATGATGTACGTTGTGCCCTATTCAGGCACATACTGGGTCAAGGGCGTGCCGTTTGCCCGCGAACAGGCGGGTCGCGCTCGCGAACAGGCGGGCGCCCGAGAACAGGCGGGCCGCGCCCGCGCCAAAATGTACTTTAATGGGGCGACCGTTGTTGTATTTGTTGCCGTTGTTGCTGCATTTATCTACAACAAGTTCTTTCAAATTAAGTATGAAGTCTGAAGTGTACAGAAATGTGGTGATCCGTGAACCAGTCGATTCTGAATTGGGCCATTTGTAAATGGAATGGTGCGGAAAAAAAACGGTAATCTACTACGTTGAATCTAACAGTGTTGTCTTTTCAAGATGAAGTTAGAGATATCGGTGGGGGTATCAGGTGTATCGATTCCTTCGAGAGTTTTTTCTGACAATTTGACAACGGCAATGTCCTGATTCTTCTTGATATTTTGAACCAACAGACAGAAGTTTGTCGAGCCATTCTCAAGCGGTTGAATTACAATCGTTAATTTAGATTGGACCTCAGATAAGAATATGTCCGCAATTTCAGAGTTGAATCTGAAAGATTTTTTCGTTCCAGATTCCATCCCAATGTTGATTCGGCATTTCCGTGAGTATCCATACCTGTTTTGGTCATGTCCGCCAAGTATCTTGTAGAGAGTGGACGGGATAAACCATGCATCCGCCTTTGCATCCTCCATACTGTTCAGGGTGACGTACATGGTAATGTACACCACAATCGACTTGATCCACTTTCCATAAGGAGCAGGAGAAGCAGGAGGAGAAGCATGAGGAGAAGCCTGAGCATCATCATAAGCAGCATCGTGCGCAGCTTGAGCAGCTTGCGCAGCTTGAGCAGCTTGAGCAGCTTGAGCAGATTGCGCAGCTTGAGCAGCTTGAGCAGCTTGCGCAGCTTGAGCAGCTTGAGCAGCTTGCGCAGCTTGAGCAGATTGCGCAGCTTGAGCAGCTTGAGCAGCTTGAGCAGCTTGAGCAGCTTGAGCAGCTTGAGCAGCTTGAGCAGCTTGAGCAGCTTGAGCAGCTTGAGCAGCATACAGTTTACTTAGTAAATGGTTCACTTGGTAAGGATCATCAGCATCAGCAGCTTGAGCATCGTGAGAATCAGGATCAGGAACATACATGTCAGGTAGGTGGTACTGAACAGGGGACCTTGATCTTGATCTTCTTGCGCTTTGAGCTTCTTCTAAATTGGTGGCTTCTTCGAAGTTGAAGTGGCTTCCAGAACCGCGTAGGTTTCTAATAGTGTCTGGGCCTAGGCTTCCAAAACTGTATCGGATTGACAAACTGTCTGGGTTTTCGAGATTTAATGATAACGAATAGTCAGACATTGTTGTTGTAGAGTTGTCATTTAGATACTGCCGATTTCATTCAATTTTTTACATCATAAACGTCAAGTTTCTGCACTACACCAAGATATACCGACGAAAGCCGCATGGGACAGACCAGAATGTCCCTCTGCCTTTAGACTATCGTACTCGTCCTGAGAAATGATGCACGTAGTACATAAATCGTACATAAAACTCAGCGTCAGACTGACGTTTGGAACCTCGAAACGGCTGATATCTTCCGGATGTCATTCCTGATACAGTCAACGGAATACTAAAATGAAACCACTTCGTGTATGGCACACCTTCCGGTGTAACCTAATGGTGTAGCAACCCACGGGGCAGTGGAACACCAATACGATTTTGAATCAACAAATTGCAGGATGTTAACGAGAATATCGTGGTTCTTTTTTAGATCACGACTCTCCATCCTGCAGACTCCGTATCGTTCTTTTGTCGGTACTTTCGAGAGTGTCCATTGAAGGACCAGCCGCACTTAAGCGATCGCCTCTTTCTCGGTATCGTGGCCCAAAAGAACACGGGGTCTTTGTTGATGTGCAATGCGTCATGAAAGGAGGTTTCTTTGCTGGACGGGCCATTTTGGAGGACCATCCACTCTTACACGCAACGATCTGCAGTCTGAATGATTATAAGGTGTAATTGGTAATTGGAATGAGTACAATCTAAATTAGTCAATTATTTGAGAACAACTGTACAACATGGAAATGCCGGATATCTCAAGACAATGCGGAGGCGGAACAATATCATTCTGCAAAAGCCTTTCTTTACCGAAGTATTTAGATGAGCTAGGTATTTCGAGATGTTCTGTCTGCAAATGCAGAGGTCCGATGATTGACTATTCGCAACAATTAGTGTTGAAAATATCAAAACGGTAAGACAGCACGGTGTAACCTAATGGTGTAGCAACCCACAGGGGCAGTGGAACACCAATACGATTTTGAATCAACAAATTGCAGGATGTTAAAGAGAATATCGTGGTTCTTTTTTAGATCACGACTCTCCATCATGCAGCTCCGTATCGTTCTTTTGTCGAGAGTGTCCATTGAAGGACCAGCCAGCCGCACTTAAGCGATCGCCTCTTCCCCAGTACCGTGGCCCAAAAGAACACGGAGTCTTAGTTGATGTGCAATGCGTCATGAAAGGTAAAATCCTGCTTGGTTATTCTTGCGGGAAGCTCTTGGTAGGATCGAAGTCCACGTAGATCCGATCAACAGTCCATGTGATTCCGCTCATGTATGTTCCATTACACTCATATCCCCATACGTTGGTTAAACGCCCAATGAGTTGTAAAGTGCATTTCTGAGATACTGTATTGTCCCATGCCATATTGAAAATTGCTCCGTTTGTTGTCACCAATTGTTCAGGCAGGTGCCGCCCTAATTTGATGGTGCGATCAGTGGGAGAAGGTGCAATGTGGGTAAAATCAGGGATGGCAAATTTAAGCAACATATTCTCAGCGTCTCGGATCTCTGATAATTGTCCATCATCAATCACCGATGCGGTGCTCCTGTTATCCGATGCAGTGCCCCTGTTCAAGTTCTCTACATCAACCACTGCAACAACAATTGGAAAATGCCAATGAAGCAAATCCGGTCTGTCATGCAAGATGTATACGCTTTTCATTTTACAATTAAAAACCAAAACAAATAATAGCATTTAAACGATCATGGGTGGCTTTGAGAACTGAAGGAGAATAAAATGAGTCTCGATATTCTCTCATTATTCCGTCGTCGACTGTAGCCGGATGTTGAGCATTTCTTTTCGAACCCACTTTATTTCCCACCTTAATTGATAACAATGACAAGGAGTGATAACAACAATAACAACCTCGCATCTAATGGGTACATGAAGGACGCTTTAGCGGTTGTCGCGTTCTTTATCGCATTGGTTGTGATCGTTGGGAGACCTCGCTCATGGTGGTGTTCGCCCACACAGAGAAACTTGATCATCCTCGTGCTCGTCGTGTGCGGGTCCATAGACCTTCTCTTCACACTGAACCCAGAGTGGCACAACCGACCGTTCACGGGTACCGACACACCAAGCGTGTGCATCTGTTTCCAGGCCCTATCGATTATAGCAGGTATAGTGTACGCCGTAGTAAGCTGAATTGTGGATGGTTCTATCAACGAGAATCTGGACAAACTCCCACATCGCACGGAGTTTTTTCTCATGCTCATTTGAGCGCCTCAGCTGTCTCCATCTCTTGTCCACACAAGACAATCTTGCGAGGTCAGTGACAATGTTTCGCAACCAGTCAAAATCGGACGGGAGGCAGGAACGCCCATTTAATGCTACAACATCGTTTGCTGGTGTAAAATTCGCGACACCTGATCGATGTAATCCTTTCGCACGGCGCCAAAGTTGGCTCTGTCCACCTGTGGCAGGATGAGATCGACCGCGCGTTCCACATCGGGTACTTCGTCTGAGTGATGCTTGGTCAGGTAATAGCATAGGAAAGGGATGGATCGCTGGTACCCGTTGTTGCAGAACAGCAGGACATTGGCCCGCTTTCCAGGCCGTCTCCTGCACTCCTCGATGAGCGTGCACAGTCGCTCGAACTCAGCGTAGTCCACAAATGTCGTATGATCGGTGTAGCGCATGAAGCAAATAGGAACGCCGTTACAACATGCCAACGCGGCCTCCGCTTTGGTGGCTCGATCTCGGTCCACCGTGTCGGCAACGAAATGCTTGAGGTCTGGGAGCATTGCGATGATCAGTTGGACACCGTTCGAGTCCACCATCTCGACCAGGTTCTGACCGGCGCTCTCCCGGTCTGTCAGGAACAGGTTCCAAATTATGTGGAGCATGCCTTTCTCCGACGCAGCAGGTGGAGGGAAAGGAACTCCGTACGGTACGGTTTGTAACAAGGGAGGTGAAGGCGCGATCGTAGGGGAGGGCGAGGATGAACTCAGGGGCTTGTCGTGCTCCTCCACTAGGGATGT
Organism: Chlamydomonas sp. ICE-L; assembly: GCA_013435795.1. Classification (NCBI taxonomy): domain Eukaryota; kingdom Viridiplantae; phylum Chlorophyta; class Chlorophyceae; order Chlamydomonadales; family Chlamydomonadaceae; genus Chlamydomonas; species Chlamydomonas sp. ICE-L. Next base: position 939,412 of record JACBWV010000084.1, read on the forward strand.
CGAGGAATCCACCAGGGAAGTCGAGGGATCCACTAGGGAAGTCGAAAGATCAACTAGGGAAGTCGAGGGATCCACCATGGCCGAGGGGTTAGCCCATTTAGAGATGTATTGCTCGATACCATTGACATCGTTGTACACTATCCACTTCCGGCAAACAACAGACGCGTTCAGGTGTCGGTTCAGGTTGCCCATGTTCGAGTATTTCTCGCCGCATGTAGGACACACGATTTCCGTAACGATTTCCATATCAATTTCAGTTTGTGTCTTGTTTACTTCGCCCCACATTTGGTCGTCCACAAAGCTCTTTGAACCACTCTGCTTCATCGCATTCCACTTCGCACACAGAGGCTGCCTGCGAATATGCTTGCGCAAGTTTGCATCGTTAGAGTAGCTCTTGCCACAAGCGCTGCACTGGGAAATGCTGTACGGATCCATTCGATCTTATACATTCCATACAGGAATTTAAATTCAGATGTGGAACACGATTCAAGTTCGATGATTATAAAGGGTTTCCCACTTTATTTGAGAACTGTGTTCGATCTGACTCTATAAACGATAAACCCTAAACCGGAAGACTACGACGAAGTGACACCCAAATTAGATGCAAAGTATGTTGACAAACTCGATGTTCCGCTATAGCAACATGCCCGATATTGGGGATATTGCCCAACGTTGCTCCCACTCCACATCATCGCGTTGCATTTATCAAAAAGTGATGTCTCAAAGGACGCCGCGAACCTCATGTTGGTGGGAAACGTAGGGTTCACAGAACTTGGTATTGCAGTGCAAGAGAAGTTAGAGCCTGATGGAAATATTGTGAAAGATGAAGAGTTCGAGAGGATGCGGGGTGGAGGCAGCGCACCGTTGGTTTGTTAAACCCTAAACCGGTAGTTTGTCGAATATTTATTACAGTTGTTCTCAAATAAAGTGGGGAATTTAAATGTCGAAAAGCTTCTCATCTTTATCCCCGTAAAACCGTGCCGAAATCGTCGACAACCTCCACGTACGTGCGGTAGTCCTTGTCCAAGTAAGTGTACTTGCGGAGCGTCCGACCCTCTGCGGCGACCGCGGCGCGGAACAGCTCATGAGTCCTGCTCCCGCGCACTCCCCCATGTCGCGTCATGAGGACGTACAAGTCCCGATGGAACCACCCGTTCAACACTTTAACTGCAAGGTAGTCCATGACCTTCCCCTCATCGTCGTACTTTGTAAGGAAGCAGTCGGCATAGGCAGACCCGACAATGTTAATACAGCATACGTGCTTCAGCAAGACGAGATGCGTGTCCGCGAGGTGCCCGACGATCTTCTCGTACACATCGATTTCTCGCCCGTGCGGCTCAACGTCAATGATCACCAAGTCGAATCTGTTGCTTCCGAGGTCCGTCGTCGTCTTCTCATCAAAGACGTCGCCGAGGATCTCGGTCATGCCGACGCCGTCTGCGCCACACGCGAGCTTTAGCGACCTAGCAGCGAAACCGCACGTCTCCGGCATGGCTTTGTCGATGCAGGTGTACTCGGCAGAAGACGCAGGAATCAGAGAGGCGATCTGTCCCGCGCTTGTCCTGCGACCGCAGCCCACGTCGATGATGCGCAGTGGCTTGCGGTCGCTCGACGCAGCAAACCCCACCTGGTTCATGAGGGCGCTACTGAACGCACCGTCTCCCCCGTTCTTGTACGACGAGAAATTTTCTTCCAAGGTTGGAGGCTTCTTAGAGAACGCCTCGATGACGCGGGACGTCGCGATGTACAGGACAGACTCCATGTTGCACGAGGCATGTTTCTTGACCACACAAATCGCTCTCCCAGGTGCACACTCCTCATCCTCATCCCCTTCATAATCGACAAGTTCGGCGACGTCATCATGTTGGTCAGCCTCATGTTCATGTACAAACGATGATGACTCGCCGACCCAATTCTCCATCACAAATTGTACCCCGAAAACGTTTTAGGGTTGAACATTCCTAACACAATCTCCCGAATAATTTATACCACATTTCTAGAAATTGCCATACCAGAACCCGTCGTACAAGAAAGACAAATACACGAGACATCTCTCAAACAACATCCATCCGCACAAGCAACCACGCATGGATAGCGATCACAGACACAATCGACCGTCGGTCAAAGTTGTACATTAAGAATTGATCTAAACATAACATACCAGTATCGACGGTCTGAGTGCAATAAATAATGGAACTTCTCCCTGCAGGCCCACTCCACATCATCGCGTTGCATTTATCAAAAAGTGATGATAAGTACCATCGATTATGCGACGTCTCAGAGGACGCCGCGAACCTCATGTTGGTGGGAAACGTAGGGTTCACAGAGCTTGGTATTGCGGTGCAAGAGAAGTTGGAGCCTGATGGAAACCTTGTAAAAGATGAAGAGTTAGAGAGGATGCGTATTCACGAGGGTCTTTCAGAGGCAAGCAAAGCGGATGTTCTAAAGAAGGCGTGTCGAGATCGTGGACTGATGGTTTCTGGTGTCAAAACCGCATTGTGGAGGAGGCTGATGGAGGCGGAAGTTGTCGCTCGCCCCCCTACAGGGTGCATCCTGTCTGCCAAATTCCGTTCAGAAATGAGGGCTATGCGCTCAGCACGCATGTGTGTGTCAAAGGTCAAGTTAGAGTATCGCTTGACCGAGAGGGATCTCACGACCCTGAGTTGCGAACTCAAACGAAATCCGATGTATCGGTCAGCAGCACCGATGCGTTTATATCTTATCCGCGACGTGGCTCGGGTTGCGCTAAAGAAGCATGCATCATCATCCCGTACACGTATTCGAGTCCCCGCCATCTCTGCGGATGAGCGACGTACCTCTCGGGAGACGTTGCTTTCCAAGAAGCTTGGTGACATGACGTTGGATTCCAGGATATTCTCCGTTTCGGAATCCGCATGCAGGGCCAGATATTTGTACGTGAATTCTGGAAGAGGGGGGGGTGCTGTGAAAGTCGCTGCAGACATCATTGCTACAAATACTCGCCTTCACATTTTGGAGAGGGCTCTCGAGGATCGAGGGTGTGAACTTCGCAGTGACTCTCGTTTGTGCACAGGTTTTGTTGACAACGACGACGGAGATCCTGAGGACATCGCTGTATCGATGCTTGAGATGAAATTCTTTCACAACCACACTGAGTACGCTTCAATTCTAGACGATCTTTGGGAAGATGCCAGACGCGAGAGTGATTACATCGACGAGTACGAGTACGACAATTACCACCACATCGATCCTCATGAGCTGAGTTCGTCTGCCAAGTCGGAAGCCATGAAGCAGTGGGCTGATACACACGATCTTGACAATGTCCTTGACATACCTGAAAGCATGCGATCATCTGTCTTTCATCTTAAGGCAGAGTGTATCGTTTCAGACACAAGGAAAGCGTGGCGTGCTCGCCAGCCTCGAATTCCTGTCCAAGTCCTCAATAATATCGAGACGGTATTCTACCAGATCCACAAGCGCACTCGCGACACAGAGTCCCTGGCACCCCTGCGATCCACACTCAAAGATGCAGAGAGAGGACTGTCTGCGCGTGTGGATGCCGTTTCTGTGATGTGGGATAAGATCCGTGAGTGGCCACATGCGATTCCCGGTGCGACCGTGATATTCGATACCGAGTTCAAGATTCTCAACGCGACCCATGCTACATACATCGCTTCCGCGGAGAAGTTTCGTATCGAGAAGGAGGAGAAGGCACGTCTCAAGAAAGAGAGAGAGGATAAGTGTCGGGAGAGAAAACGTATCCAGAAGATGCATAAGGCACGTCTCAAGAAAGAGATGGTGGATAAGTGTCTTATCGACGGGGAAGAAAAATCCAGTATCGAGAAAGATAGTTGTGTTTGTCCGGTTTGCAAAAAGACGTGCAAAAGTCGAGACGGTGTGAGCATGCACATGATTGACAAACACATCAACATCTGTTGTCAGCTGTACTACTAGGACACGAGTGCCTTATTGGCATCCGTAGGCGTTGTTGCTTTTTTCAAAAGTACTCACAATGTACGAGCTCTTCTGCTCTCACAATCGCAAGACTGCACTGCATGGAATTGATGGGTCTAGGACGACCTCTTCAATTTTCCCACAGCAGCTCTGTTGTTGTTGATGAATAAAAACTCGTATTGTTGTAGACACCACTCGGTCCCCCTCCGGTGGTCGCGACAACATTAGGTTACACCGCAAGGTGTACCGTACAGTACAGAAAGCGGTTTCATTTTAGTATTCCGTCGAGTGTATATATATCATCTTCTCGCTTGCATTTATGTTATCAAGATGCGTTCTCTCACGCGTCCATCATCATCTTCGTCGTCGTTTCCTGTGCTGACGACGTCGTTGCCACGTGAAATTATGTTTCAAATCGCCATTCTG